>JBAMBP010002635.1:0-226883 GCA_037044515.1 Phortica magna
GCCATAAAAAACACAAAAATGAATTTACCGTGCCTTTTTTCAGCGCCGCTGCCACTGCCGTCGTCGTCGTTGACGTCGACTAAGCCCGCAGCCTGCAATTGCCGTGCGTTTATTGTTGCTATCGGTCCGCGAATTGCCGACCGCGCTGCCAACCGCAGTTCATTATTAAAGGTGTGCCAGCATGAATACACAAACGTTTTAAATTTTGCATAAAAGATGTGACAATAACAAGAAGCAAAGCCTATGTCACACAGTGCTCCACAACACATACAGCATTCTAGCAATAAGCACGTTTAATCAAATCGTTTGTTAAATTGTCGTATGTCATTGTGTGCCTGTGTAACATAGGCGCATATTATTGTATTATTACACAAATCTTCTGTGAATCTTGGCACACTCTATAATCTTCTTCTTTTTTTCTGTTCGTTGTTTGCCACTAACTTCATATCTTAATGTCGCCAGCTTGTGGCTTTTTTCTGAAGTTCCTTTTTTAATTTGTATATTTGCCGTGTTTCTTTAATTTTTGTGGTTTGCCTTAAACCCTTTTGCATTTATTTATTTCGTTATCATTATCCTTTTACCTTGCCAAGTGCGCTTAATTTACTCCGTCGTCGTCATCGTCCTCATCGTTTTCGTCGAGGACCACGCGGCTTTCAATTGCTATCGTTGACCGTCAGTGTATTGCCATCTCTTTCCGTCTGCTATACTTTATGCCTTCGAGTGCTTAACTTGCGCACTTGTACATTCATTCATTTTCATACGCTTTGCGCCTTTACTGCATGCTACACCAGCATGTTGCAGGTCTATGAGTTTGGTCAGCATTTTCTTTTGCTAAAAGTTATAACTTTCACTTAATCACTTTTCCTTTGTTGTGCCTCAAGCGCAACTCCTCTCGACTAACAGCTCAAATAAAACTAGTATAATTTACTTTTCTTTATTGAATTGCCTCTGCAGCGCATAACAAATTCGTTTGTCCCAAATAACGCGCTATCTCGCTCACACACACTCATGGCTGCCGCTTTGCACATTTTTGCTTTCGGTTCGGCATAATTAAATTATCTCGCAATTGCCTGCTAAGTGCGTGGGCATTCAACGCTGTTGTGTGGGGGCATGTTACCCCAAAATCCCCTTTCCGAGCGCTATGACTGTGGCACAGTTAGGTTGGCCAAGCATGTTGTTGTTGTTGTTGTTGCGCATTAAGGCTTCATTAATTTATTTATCTATTGAGTTTAAAAGCACGCTCTCTCCTTTTACTCTTTGAGAATTTTATTTGTTGGCCAATTATGTGTTATCTTAACTCATAAAATTTTTAAACTTTCTGTTCTATTTAATATATATATTTTTTATTATATTTTATTCTTTTATTTGATCGTAAAAAACATGCCGTGGTCACTGAGCTCCGAAGGTTCTTAATTATATGCTCTTTTTTGCTTTCATATCAAGTTTCCCTTTTGTTTGTTTGCTTGTTTGTTTGTTCTACTTGTGCGTCTTTTTGTCGCTTTCTCGAACAACAAACAACAACAACAAACAACAACAACAAACGAAATACAACAAAAACAAGTAAAGTTCTCATATTTATGTCTGTGACATTGTTGTTGTTGTTATTGACTTTAACTGTGCTTAGGCGCGCTTGACCCACTTGGCAAATGTACAAAATTTCTTTCCTTCTCTTCTCTTCGCTGTTTTGCTCTGTTTTAGTACAAATTCGATAAAGCGTTTTACCATGTCTTTGCTAACTAAGCGTGTTATATAAATTGGCAACGGTTTTTGGTTTGCATTTTTGTTGCCTTTTCTTTGCTTAGATGTCTTTTGCCATTGCTCGGCTTTAATGCTTTAATTTTTTTTGCTTCTGCGCCTATTTGTATGCAAGACATGTTCACACACATTGTCGCCTCATGTTTGCGCCATTACCATGAGTCTGAAATTCACGAAATATAGCAGTCCCAAGCACACACACAAATACACGCTTAAATTGTGCTTTTTAACAATTCTATGCATTGAAATCAAATGCACAATTATGCATAAACTATGAAAAGCCGTTGTCCCATCATCATGTCTTTGATCATATGCACAATCAAATGTACAACCATAAAATACATGAGCCATGGCATAAACGTTTGATTGAACGAATGATTGAACGAATGCATGCATGAATCGAGCAACAAATCAATACTTTCGTAGTTGTCATCCTCCATAAGAATGCTTGTTTTGGGGTCGACATTGGTCGTCGTTGTTGTTTGGCTGTGTGAGCTAGCATGTTGACTCGTTTGAGAAATTCTGAAAAATTTATTTGCAAAAATAATGCAAATCATTGTTAATCAAAACACAAACGAACAGACATGGCTTACATACATACATACATACATATAGATAGACAAGCAGACAAACGATCCAACATGCTCAAAATAAATGCACTTACATTGCAACACACACACAGACAGACACACAGACAAACAGACACATATAAACAGACACATGGCCAAGCGCATTTGCGGCCAGCAATGACAAGAGACTATCAGCAACAACAACAACAAGGATAGCAAACTGATTTTGAGACATTTTGTTGTTGCTCAGTCAAATATTGTTTTATTTTTTGCATGCTTACTTACCAACGAAAGACTTTATTGGTTTGGTCTCTCTTTCACTCACTCGCCCTCCTTGTCTTTACTGCTCTACTCGCCAGCAGTCTATGCACATGCATACCTATTAATATTGCAAGACCAAACAATGCAGCAACAACAACAAAATTGCAACTGTCATCAGCAAAGGAAATTTGCATTTTGCACAATTGCAATATTTTTCTCCGATTTTTTGTTGTTGTTCTTGTTGTTTTTTTTTTTGGAAAATTCTTCGCCCACAACAACAACAATTGCGTTATGCTGAATAGTTGTTAAAATGGCAACATTCTAAACGATCAATTTCAATCTCAAATGCAAAGAAATTATTTGAAGAAGACATTAAAGTGCCTTGGCCAGTTATTTGGTCTTTCATACGCATTTCAATAACGCTTAAACAATAACAAAAACAACAACAACAGCAAGCACAAGAAGTCAAGTCAAACAGTTAGTGTAACTTGAAATTTTTGCGTCGAAACAATAATCAACAATTATGCGAAAATGCGCTGCAATGCCAAGCAACGCAAATGCCAACAAAATTTACTGCCAACAACAACAACAGCAGCAACAACAGCAAGTGCAGCAAGTACAACGGTAGCCTGCAGTTAGCCACATGGCAGCCATGGCAGTTATGAGGCATGCAGCGAATTTGCGGCATGTTGGCTAAGCTCATTGTCATTGCGGCATTGTTGCGTTATGCTTACACACAAACACACACACGCACACATATAACTACAAACATGAGTCTTGATTCTTGTGCATTTACAGTTGGCGAAAGCGTAATTGTGTCGAAGTTTGGTGCAGGCGGAAAGGAGGGGCGTAAAAGAATGCCGCCTATTTATGCTGAACTCAGAAAATGGCGACGCTTTGCACTATTTAGCACACACACACACATACACTTGCACTGACACACACACCTACACACTTGTGCGCAGCCAAAGTCAGCGTCATGGTCGTCATTGTGTAATGGTGTTAATGGTTGCCATTAGCACAAAAGGCGGCACAAAATTCCAACAAACAACAACAACAACAAACAATCACTGCCCGAAAGGTCACATGGTCACAAAGTGTGCGAAAGTTGAAACACAAAAACTTGCATCAAAATCAATTTCAATACAAAAGTCTGCCTTAACGGTAATTGCACGGCAACTTGATTATTATCAGCAACACATGCTCATTATGACATAACTGATTAGCGCCTACGTTCGCATGATTTCATTAACTACATGATTTGCCAAACACAATTACAACACAGTTAGTTGACATATTGCATGGCAGACAGCGTGGGCGAAGGACAGTATGCCGTGAAAGAGAGACAGAGAGAGCAAGAGCAAGCATGCTGATGAATGCATGAGCGCAGAATATTCGACGATATGCACTAATAAGACAAAATTAAATCCAATCAAGTCAAATCAAATTGAATTAATGCAATGAAAATGAGCACGCGGACGTCACCAATGACGCAAGCAGCAACCATGATGATGATGATGGTGATGACAAGGACGACGCCTGAGACGACTCACGTACCGTGCACGGAAATAGTTTGTGCTCAACGAATTGTGTGTAAATTGACTTGGCAGTTGTACTTCATGCCACCTTCAATTTCGATTTCGATTTCACCTTCATCTTTCATTCGTGTGTTATTTGTAGGCATTTCTAATTATTGATTATGGCAGTTTCAATGCACACAAACAAACAGTCGTGTGTGTGTGTGTGTGTGTGTGTGTGCAAACTTTGGCATTCGCATAACGAGTCAGCTGCCAATGGCATTGAAGTGTAATTTGTATGTGCATAGTTTTTAATTCAATCAATTTACTCAGTTTGCTCATGATTTCATTAATGAAGCATGATGCCGTGTTAATCATACGCCACGTTGACTTACCAATGCTAATTAATGAAAGCAAAGTGCGCTTGAGCTTAAGTTTAAGCTAGCGCGTCTTGACTTAAAATGATGTATGTGAAAATATTTTTAATGCAACAAAACAAAATCACTCATAAATCTTAAACATTTAGCCAAGTAAAGAAAAAAAAGGTGCCCCTCAGTCGGCCGAAAGTAAACAAACCGTTTGATTTATTGTTTGTGTCTTGTACGGAAAAACGTGCTCGGCCAAATTTTATGCAAATCATTTATAAAAGTTTTTCTTACTTTTGCTTCTGCTCAGTTTATTGGAATTGTTTTATTTTTTTTTTTTTTTGTGCACATGTGTTTGATTGAAATTGTTTTTTATTTTTATTGCCAAGGAAATTCTGCAATATTGTTTCTTCTACGCATACTTAAAGCTGCCATTTTTTTTTATTTTAGTCCGAGCATTTTAAAGCGAGCGCTTAATTATTTGCTGAGCTTAACTATAACAATAACCCATGTGATTTGTCGCTTGGCAATTGTGTGAGGCGTTGCTCTCTAATAGGCTTACCACACATAAGAAGCTTTTGAAATTGCAAATTGACTGTTTCGTTCTGTTGCTGAGCATGGCAATGTAAAAATAATCGCAGCTCATAACAGTTCAATGTCTGATTATCATATTTCAAACGTCACTCAACGCTACCAAATGAAAATCGAGTTTAATATTTCAAAAAAAAAAACAGAGAAAATATAACATGTACAAACAAGTACGCGAGTTGTCAGCGCAGTCAGATTATTTTGACAGTTGGCAAAATTCGTTGATTTGCGTGGCGAATTTACACAAAAAGATATTTAAATAAACTAAAAATAAATTCTTGTAACAAACATGTTGCGAAATGTGTAAATTTGTTACTGCAAAAAAAACGTTTCAATGAAAAATATAAATTTCGACAGACAACTGGCAAAACTTTTATATACATAACTCATTTGTGCGCATATAAACCCCTTTCCACACACACACACACACACACACACACACACACATTGACATACATGAGCAATGCACAGTTCATGTTTACTAAGTTGATGCGTTGATTGTATAAGCGTTGTTGCTGTTATTGTTGTTGGTGGCCTCACATACATATTCATGCATTGTGGCCTGCAGTCGAGAAATATTTACGCCAAACAAATATGAATAAAAGTCGGAATAACAAAACAAAACAAAGCAAAGCAAAACAATGCATTGCAATGCAAGAAACTGTATTAATTTCTGAGTTATTTTTTGAACATGTATAAATTGTAAAATGCATGAAATTGATGTGAAATGTTGCTGAGAGTTTTTAATTAACTTATTTGTAGTTTAGATACAAGTTGAATAGATTTTTTTAACAAATGCAAATTGAAAATTATAAAACAAAACTGTCGACACAAAAAAAACTTTTCAATTTATAATAGAAAACCGACACTGAAACTTACCCCTCTATTTTGGCCACTCTATTAAGCACTTTTAATAGAAAAATTAAGAAAATTAAGATTTAGTCACTATTAAAAGTAAAATTCAAACTATACATTACTTAATAGCATTTTTAATAAGTACAGGGGCGTCCTTTTGATTAACCACCTTATTCTGGCAACTCTATTAAGCACTTTTAATAGAAAAATTAAGAAAAATAATATTTTAACAACACTAGGTACTCACAACAGTTTTTATACTCTTCAGGGTATTGTTTTTTATTAGCTGATCTTCAATCAGGTTACACTGGTTTGGAATAAGACAGCTATTTATTTTACTATTAATTTTTCTATTAATTTTTTTAATAGAGTTGCCAGAACAGGGCGGCTAATCACTTCTCAAAAAATAAAATACTAAATTAAGATTGCTGCCTTTCTTTGAAACTGACACAAGTCGATACACATGACTTTAAAAAATATCATTGCTACTTAAACCAACCGATTCGAACATCTGATTAAGTCAATCAAGCATTTGCGAGCCAACAATGCTAATGACAGACGTGGAATGAGTTTATTTACCGTTACCTTCGGTCAACATATTTAGCTACTTAGCGATTTCCTTCATTAAGATTGCAGTTAAGTAAACAGTAAACAAAACGTTCGTGCAGTCAAATAAATTAAAAGAAAATCACAAAACAGCAACAAAAAAAAAATCGAAAAACGAAATTTACCAATTTCCGATCTTTTGCCACAATAGAAAAGAGCAAAGCAGCTGTCCTTAAAAAATGTTGACAAGGGCTTTAAGTAATAAAAAAAAAGAACCTGCGCGCCGTCACCACACAAAGAAGGCAACCAAAAAAAAAATATATGAGAATAAAATAGCAAAGCGACCCTCATTTTACAGAGCACTGGCCCCTTGGCGGCACCTACACCACCAGCACCGCTCAGCAATAGCTACCACCCTTAGCCATTGAACGTGCCACATTGCTAAGTAAATGCTTTTAGCATGAATAGCATTTTCAAGTGGTTGGTCGGTTGGTTGGTTGGCTTGTAATTGATGTTGCCATTAGCTGAAGCTCACACACACACACACACACACACACACGGTGAACAAAGGACAGCAGCAGGACATACGGAATACAGTGACCAACATTAACAGCAGCAGCAGTAGCTCGCCTCGCCTCAATTAGAGACAAGTACAGAGCAAAAGACACAACACACACACACACACTCACACACACAGACAAACGAATGTTTGGTCGCAGGACATTCGCATTCGCGCATTCGTAATTTCACTCTAATCGATACTTTTACATGAGCAAATAATTTATTTGCCAAGGCAAAAAAAAGGGACTCTCAATCGTTCACTAACACACACAAACACACACACACGAGCTGTGCTAATTAAGAACATGTTATTTGTGCGACCAAAGTGAAAATTTGCAAAAGGCTCACAAATATTGCAACCAAAATTCATTGACACGTTTTGCCAGTCAAACGAAAACGAAAATGGGCGCAAAAAAATATTGCCACAAATTCATCAATTCATGCCGCACATGGCATAAACCGCTGTCAGACCCATTTCAATATGATCAGCGCCAAGCAGCATGCTCTTGCTCATGCTTAAACCTTTGCTTTGCCGAACAATCCTTTTCAGTGTCAACTTTGCAATTAATTTGTCGAACTGCATGCCAAATTACAACTAATCGTGCCTTGGCTCGTTCGTTCCTTCGTTCATTGAGTAAGGTGCTCGGCACGAGAATCAATTTGCCTATTGACTTTATGCTGCACGGAGACTTCAACTTTTGAAGAAGTTCTTGCGGCATGACAAGTATCTTTAAGAACGTGCTTAAGTTGTTTGTGCTTGAAATGTGACCGTGCTGTTGTTGCTCATGTCGCTGCTGCATTCGCTCGCGTCTGTTGCGCGCGCAAACACATAATTTCCTTTTGCTTATTTTCTAAAGAATTTTAAAATCATGTACTTGTCATAAAAGATGCCATGGCAGTCAAATGGAATTCAATAAAGCAACCAATTCACACACACACACACACACACACACACACACACACACACACACACACAAATGCAAACAGCAGTCGTAAACGACAGCAACAACAATATCATAATCATTGTCATCATCAACATTATCATTAGCGGTGTGATCATTATCAACATTCGTCACAGCTTAGCTGAATTTGTAGGTGTGTGTTTGTTTGTGTGTATTTGTCATTCAAGCCACTCAAAGATAATGCTATTGAAGTAGCACACACACACACACACACAAATGTTGTTGAAATATATCATGAAGCGAGCTTGTGTTGCTGATGCTGATGTTGATGCTGAGTGACAAAAGAAATATAAATTGATGAAGTGATAATATTTTATTACCCAATATTTTCAGGCATGAAATTTGCTTTGTCTCATTTGTTGGCACTCGCACACTCTCAGCGCCCGTGTGTGTGTGTGTGTTGTGAACAATTGTGTGGGCTGTATGAATGACATGTCTGCGTGTGTTTGTGTGTGACAATTTGCTTGTTTGCTGTCTTCCTTTGTAAATTTATCACTTGAATTTAATTTATGTGATAAATTGAATTTCCCCAAATGACGACGGCCTATCGATACTGTAGATACTGTAGCCATTGTTGTTGTAGTTCTCTTGTTTCTGTTGCTGTTTTTGTGCTTGTTCAACTTCATTATAACAACTGTGCTTGCGCACATAATAATTTGTTAATAAGCATGTAACACATTTGCCACTGATTAGGCAACGTTTTGTCATTTATTATATTAAAAATCCTTTTATTTACACTTTTATTGCGCAAATATATTTTCGAAAATGAAATTTTATTAATCTTCTATTCATTTGCGTTGTCACATGCATAAATCATCAAAGCTTTCGCTTCGTTTCGCTTCAACTAATGAAAATACAAAAATTTTATTATGCGCGCATTTTAAATAAAACAAAAAGAAAAAAAATGCCAAGCAAATTGAAAAAATTATGAGTCAAAAAAATTGAGCGAAAAAATTCATACATTTGCTGTTTGTGTGTGTGTTTTGAGTGGCGAAAAAAATATACCAAAATTCAAAAGAAATAAAAGTAAATAAAAATCAGTAAAAAAAGCACACTTGAACACAAATGTTTTATGGCATCGCCGCTTGTGTATCTTTTTGTCGCTGCAATGCAATGCGACGCTATCTGAAATATGGTAGCCAAAAACGGCATTTTCCTTTTTTATTATTTGATGACACAGGTGAGCACACACAGACACATGGACACGGCATGTTGCTCGACGATGCATGCAATTTTTCTTTTTTTTTTTCAATTGCAATTTGTAATAAAAACATGTGATTTTACTTTTATACTTTTTGTAAGCGACAAAAACAACGATTTTGCTATTACACACACACACACACACAGAGAGACACATAAGAGCGTTTGCGTATAAATGATTTGACTGATATTGCAACTCTCGAAAAAACAAGTAAGCAAAAAATTGCAAAGTAACAAAGCTTTGTATAAATTTATTTCTCTTTATGGTTTTATGCCATTTTAAGTGCTCTTTTCATTTAGTGTATCACAGCAAAGCATTAAAGTAAAAACTTAACAAAAATAAGAATATTTGCGCTGAGTGCATGTGCTTGTATTGATGCATGTTGTTATCTGCCAGTAAACGCAACTATGTGTGTGTGTGTGTGTGTAAGTGTGTTCGAGTTGCACTTGTCCTCGCAAATAAACAGAGCATAAAATATTATGTGTAATAACATGCAATAAGTGCACAATGGTTGTGCGTGTAATGGTGTAATGGTAGGGGGTGGTGGCTGTGTGCACGCATGTGACAATAACATAAAATATCGTATGCAATTGTGAGCACTTTGTCGATTGGGAATTGTGACAGCTGCTATGGCACACAATAAATGGCAACACGATAACTTTGAACTTTGGTTTCAAGGCGCACAACAACACTAAATAAAGGCCAAATGTCAAAGGCAAAGACAAAATTGAAGCCATAAATATTTAATATTAATTTCAAGTTCAAATAATGTAAACATTTTGTTAGAAAATAAAATAAACAATAAAAAATAATAATTTGAAGCATTTGTCAAAAAAAAAAACACATGACACTTCAATTAATTCAACATTACTCATAATAATTGTTGCCTACTTTTGTGCGCATTGTAATAATGTGCCAGCGGCCGACTCAGTCATTCAAACTCAGACTAATGGCGGCGCAACACAATAAAAGTGTATGTCTCTGTCACATAATCGGCATCTGGAAGGCGGCAAGCACATTCTCAACCTATCTTGGATACATTAATTTGACTATTGAGGAGCGCACGAATCGCTTTCAGCTTGGTCAGCAATTTTATGTTTACTTCATGTGTTTCGTGGATGTGAACTGCATCTATGCCTATTTTTGGGACCTTGATAACGATTACCACGAATTGCTTATAGAATACGTTTATCTGCCGGTCTATGTGAAGTTCATATATTTTTGTCGTTTTCGGCTTATTGCTTCGCTCAATGTCGCAATGGAAATACAAGCGACTTTACAAAAAGAGCTTGACACGCTGATTTGTGCGCATGCCGGCAAAGAATATAGTTTGGCAATAGTGAGCCTCATCTTGCCACTCATTGTTGGGTGGCAATTACATACTAATTTCTTATTTAATTGTTGGGTCCTTCTGCACATTGATTTCCTTTTCTACATGCAATGGTATTGCTTCGTACAATACTTTCTGTGGCTCACGTGCATCCACAAAACAATCAATTTGTTTCTAACGCAAGCTTTGTCCGGCAATAGTTTGCGCAAATTGCGTCGCGTGTTGCGTGTGCAAGCGCAATTGCTGCAATTGCATTTGCAGGTAACAAAATATTTCGGCTTGTATCTTTTCACGTATATGGGCCTCTTTGTTTATCGTTTGCTGCGTCTGGCCATTGGCATACAAGGCTATCATGTGCATTGGTCGTACCACTTGAACGTCAACTCGGTGCAGTTTTTCTACTTCGCGTTTCACTTAATGCTGCTTGCCATTTTGTTGGTGGTCGCAGGCGATTTTCAAGCGCAACGTTGGCAATTCGAGCGAAATTTATTGCGTTTAGCAGACGAGCCGACTTACTTTGCAACGTCACAGGTAAACTTTATTATTTACACAACTTGCAAATGATAATAATTCATGTTCATTTATGTTATTGGTTCATTTGTCGCAGCTACGCAGGACCTGCAAGGGCATAAGAAAACAACGACAACGCGAACGAGACATTATCAGCTTATTGGTCTGTATGGCAAAGCAATTTTACTATAAAACAAAAGTCCAAATTATTTTATTTTCATTCAAAATACTTCAACACAGATCTACACCAACAACTGCCTGAGTGACTACTGTCGCAAGCCCGTGCCACTTGCCATATTGGGTAATGCGACAATAACTGTGCAGCAGTTGTCGAAAGCTTTGCTCAGAATGACACAAATATTGCTCTTTGCTTTGGTCATCAAATATTTGCAGTTGTGAAGGAATGATTTTTATTTGAGCAGTTGATATTTTATTTATTTTTATGGATATAAATACTCGTATGTAGACTAAACACAGTTTCTTAATAATTAAATTTAGAGTTACTGAAAAATATATATATCACGAAGTTATCGTTGTTTGCTGCGCACGCGTTCCAAACGAGGCTTCACAAATACTTGTCTTTTAGATGACATCATTCGGTTGGGCAACAGTGTTATTTAATTATTTAAGTTATTTAGTATACGGCTTGGTTGGTATGTATACCTCACCCAACTATGGAGTTGAATCAATTTTATATCAAGACTCGCTATTAGGGAGTATTCATACTTCCGTACAGCCAACGTTCTCCTGAGATCGCGTTTCCTGCTATTTTTTTACTGCGGAGACAGTATTAATCGTCGAGCCATCCTTCTTGAAGCCATACTGACCTGGGGATAATCCTTCAGTATTTTCAATAATTGTCTATAAGCCTCATTGTTGTCGCCAAACTGTCTTGATCTTTGGCCCTTACGTCTCGCCTGGAAACATTTTTTTCGAATTTGTTTAATTTCCGTCGTCCACCAGTATACTGCTTCTTGACCTCCAGCCTAAATGGATTTCCGGACCATAGATGCATCGCAAGCTTTGATCATCTGCTCCATTAGCGTCTCGACATTATATCCATGGCTGGGTCAGGTATTCCCCTGTGTTTGAGTATTCCGCTGGTCATTAATGTAGACGGGATCGCAGAATGATCACAGTCGGTGACTTTAAACATAAAAATGTTCATTCTTTATTTCAATTCCGAACTGTGAAGGAATGGTTTTATATGCTTTTATATCGACAACAAATACGGCAATAAATTGGTTTTATGTACAATCATGTACTCGTTTTTGCAAACAAAACAAAAAACAAGAAATCAATAACAAACAAAATTTAAAACATTTGTCAAAATTGACTTTTAATTGCTGCAACATCATTCATTATAATTGTTGCCTACTTTTGTGCGCCATGTAATAATGTGCCAGCGGCCGATTCATTCAGTTTGGCTAAACGTGCGTTGACTAATGGCGGCGCTACACAATAAAAGTGTATGTCTCTGTCACATAATCGGCATCTGGAAGGTGGCAAGCACATTTTCAACCTATCTAGGCTACATTAATTTGATTCATGACGAGCACACGAATCGCTTTAAGCTCGGGGAGCAACTTTATGTTAACATTATGTGCTTCGTGAATGCATTCTGCATCTTTTCCTATCTTTGGTGGTATAATTATTATAACTACGATTGCTTTATGGTCTTCGTTTATCTACCGGTCTATGGGAAGTATATATATTTTTGTCGGTACCGGCTTATTGCTTCGCTCAATGTCGCCATGCATGTAAAAGCGTCTTTACAAAAAGTGCTTGGGCCGCTGATTTGTGCACATGCCGGCAGACAATTTACTTTAGCACTTGTGAGCCTCATAATGCCACTGATCATTGTGGGTTGGCAAATTCATATTTATTTCATATTTCAAAGTTGGTTCATAGTGCACATTGATTTCCTTTACTACATGCAATGGTATTGCTTCGTACAGTACTTTCTGTGGCTCACGTGCATACACAAGGCAATCAATTTGTTTCTAACACAAGCTTTGTCCGGCAATAGTTTGCGCAAATTGCGTCGCGTGTTGCGTGTGCAACCGCAATTGCTGCAATTGCATTTGCAGGTAACAAAATATTTCGGCTTGTATCTTTGCACGTTTTTGGGCCTCTTCGTTTATCGCTTGCTGCGTCTGGCCATTGGCGACATACACGGCTATCATGTGCATTGGTCGTACCATTTGAACGTCAACTCTGTGCAGTTTTGCTACTTCGCGTTTCACTTAATGCTGCTTGCCATTTTGTTGGCGACCGCAGGCGATTTTCAAGCGCAGCGTTGGCAATTCGAGCGAAATTTATTGCGTTTAGGAGACATGCCGGCTTACTTTGCAACGTCGCAGGTAAACTTTATTATTTACACAACTTGCAAATGATAATAATTCATGTTCATTTATGTTATTGGCTCATTTGTCGCAGCTACGCAGGACCTACAAGGGCATAGGAAAACAACGACAACGCGAACGAGACATAATCAGCTTATTGGTCTGTATGGCAAAGCATTATTATTATAAAACAAAAGTCCAAACTATTTTATTTTCATACAAAATACTTCAACACAGATCTACACCAACAACTGCCTGGGTAACTACTGTCGCAAGCCCGTGCCGCTTGCCGTATTGGGTAATGCGACAATAACTGTGCAGCAGTTGTCGAAAGCTTTGCTCAAAATGACACAAATATTGCTCTTCGCTTTGGTCATCAAATATTTACAGTTAAAGGTTATTAATGTCAACCTTTATGAGGTGAAGCCGAAGCCTAATCTCGATCGTAAAGTCCTACGTTTCGTTGGCCATTATTACCAACGTTTTTTTTACGATGGCGATGCGTATGATGACTTACAACTAAATGACGATTAATAAACACACGCAAAAGTATGACAACAAATGGTAAATTACTTTTGTTTAATAAACACAAGTGGCAGGAAGTGTGACGCATTCAGTCGACATGTCGAGACTGTTTGATCAAGTGAAAATACTAACGAAAGTCTTTGGCATACTAGCGAAGTTGCTTTGCCTCTTTAGTTTCGAATATGACAAACAAACGCGTTGCTTTTACATCGACAACAAATACGGCAGTAAATTTGGCTTTGTTTACACACATGTGCTTGCATTTACACAAATTTATCTGCGGTACTGCGAAAAACGCACGCATGCAATAAACGCCAACGCGGAACGCAACTTGAATGCCTTTCAGCGCACGCCGATGGACAGATTCAAGTCGGACATTATAGTTTGGCAGGTGATCATGTTACTGCTGCTCTTTCACTTGATGCGCAGACGACGCTTTGCTTACTGCGCTTTGCTCAACAGACTCGTGCAACTGAAAATGTTGCTTGGCAGCAAATTCTGCAAACAAATCACATGTGCGTCGCTTTTGCAATTAATTGGCATCTTGCTGCCCGCATTGCTGCTGCTCGCCTTTGCCTGGCAGCTGCGTGACTTCAGGCGGCCGACGAGCATATTCGCCTTTGTGCGCACTTATGATGCTTGGGCCAACATAACGCAGCCGTTGTACCTCAGCTTCACGGCTTACTGCTACCTGCCATTGCTGCTGCACTGCTACTACTTTGTGCTGCAGGCAAGCGTCTATCGCGCCATAAGAGACAAGCTGGCGGCGCCGCGTTGCAGCAGCCAACGTGTCAAGCGTTGCTTGTGCGTGCAACGTTTGCTGCACGACCTGCACTTTAGCGTGGCACGACTGTGCCGAGAGTATTTCATTGTGTTATTGTTTATGATGTGCATTAAGTGCTATCAGCTTGCCGGTTGCTATGAATACGCTGAAAATACGATCATGTACGGCGACATGAGTCAGGCGGACCGTGAGGAATTTGAGGCGTATGAAGGCAGTCAGTTATTTGAACCTGTTGGCGTTTGGCAAATGCAAGCGCACGCTTTGGACTTGGCTTGGTATCTGACATTGATGATGGCGCTTTTGTTGGCCGCACAAATGCTGCAGAACGAGTATTTCGCATTTGTGGACGCCGTGTGGCAGTCAACTGATGGCCAATCAGCAACTTGTGCTGGCAACAACAACAAAAGCTTTGCATTGGAACTAAATACACTCGATTGTCTGGTATGTTTGTACGAAATACAAATATGGCAGCAAGAATTTAATATTTGAAAATATTTTCTCTTGCAGTGCGAGCTCAACATTTGTGCTGCCGACTTTCGTGCCACGTCGCTACCTCTTCTGGCGATAAAACCGAAATCACAAAATCATTTCCTGAGTGTGAATTGTATTTTTGGCAGTTTTAAGTTGTTTGTGCAAACTATTCTAATGATGATTGTTGTCGATTATGTGCAACAATGCGAATTGCTGCATTTGCAAAAGTATTTAAAACAATTCTAATGAAAGGTGCTTTTCAATAGATGTCTTTGACTAATAAAGCTTAATTTTTATTTGATAGTTTCGTAATTGAGTAGCGAAATAACAGTTTTATAAGTACTTTTATTTTTTGTGAATTTTATTTTTTTTAAAAGTGCCCAAATCAGCTTAATAAAAATAATAATAATAAATAGGCACACGTCACAAGGCTTCACATAACACATGCGTCAATCTGGCGCACATTTTGCGCTTAGTCGTTATTTGTCAAAGCTGGCCAGATGTATGTAGCATATGACGCTTTGCAACATAAGCGCATTCAAACTGAAATGCGAAACTATTTTTTACTATTTTATTTTTTTTTTTTATTTTTTTTTTTTAAATATTATTTTGAAAAGTGTCCAAATCTGCTAAAAGAAAATAATAATAATAAATAGGCACATGTCACATGGATACACATAACACATGCGTCAAACTGGCGCTCATTTTGTGCTTAGTAGTTATTTGTCAAAGCTGGCCCGATGTATGTAGCATATGACGCTTTGTAACATAAGCGCATTCAAACTGAAATGTAAAACTATTTTAAGTGGTGGTATTTTTTGAAATTTTAAATGTATACTTGAACTTGCTCAATTTTTCGAATTGAGTAGTCAAACAAAAACTTTGATAAATACTTTTTGCAAGCGATTAAGATTTTAGTTATCGGTTTCGTTTAAATAAGTCTAATGAATAATCTAATCAACAAATGGCTGAGTTACCAAGAGAGCACATTGATATGAGTGATGAGCGCAAGTTCAACACAATTGCATGTCAAGTGCTTAAATAACAGCAGAACGCGCAATGAAAGCGCAGTGTTTGAACAAACAGTAAACAAAACACATCTAACATGCTAGAAACGAACGCGTCGAATGCGCTCAGCGAACCGGTAAGCTCAAGAAAGAGAGAATGAGAGAGTGTGTGTATATGATACTACTAACTTCTCTTGCAGTACGCCGAGATACGCATACAAATGCCGTGGGGCCACATTGCCGGTCGCTGGTACGGCGATCAATTGCAACGACCGATGCTTGCGCTACACGGCTGGCTCGACAACTGCGGCAGCTTTGCCAAACTTGCGCCCATCTTGGCAACGCACTGCAGCCTGCTCTGCATCGATCTGCCCGGGCATGGTCATTCAAGTCACCTGCCAGCGGGCATAATCTACGATATGATGTTATTTGTGCGTGTGATACGAAGCATCATGTTAATCTACAATTGGCCGAAAGTCGCATTGCTGGGACATTCCTATGGCGCTTATGTAAGTTTCATATTTGCTGCAATTTATCCGCAATGCGTTGATATGCTGATCAGCTTGGATATGTTGAAAATGTTGCACATGCCGGTAGATGCCAATTTGGGCTCCTTTAATTACACCATCGAGCGCACGTTACGCAACAATGAACAAATGCCGGCACCGCCCACTTATACATACGAACGCTGCATACAATTGCTATATGAAGGCGCTGACAAGTCCATTGATTTGGCCAATTGTGCACACATTTTGGCACGCAATATAAAAAAGTCACAAATGTATCCCGAGCAATATTATTTCGCATACGATGTGCGCTTAAAAGAATTGCATTTATTCAATCCAAATGCAACTTTTACCGCCGAACTGGTGCGACGCATAACAAGCGCCAAGCTGCCACACCTGTTGTTGCAAGGCGGCGCTACAAGCAATGTGCATGCCTTAGCCGATGAGACTGCGGCACTGTTGCAAGCGCAAAACACGAACTTTGACCGGCACATCATCGCAAATGGCACGCATCATTTGCATTTGAATAATGCCGAAGCGGTTGGCGCACACATCATTAGGTTCCTAAAGCGGCATGAGTGGTCTGGGAAGCAAATCAATGAAAATATAAATCAAAATGCAAAAAGTAAAGCAAAGCAATCTAAATTGTAAAAAACAATAAATGCAAAATTTCATTTTTTTTTTAGACAAAAATATCTTTTATTAATTCGTAAGACTTTCATGCGCCTTAATGCGTGCAACACGTTTTATTTTTATTTTTTATTTTTTGATGCTGCCAGCTTCTTTATTATTTATTGATTTATTTCTTGTTGTTTTTTGTGCGTCTTTCAATTTGTTGCTGTGCCTTCATTTGGCACACAAAACGGCAAAATATATATTCAAAAGGTTGATTGAATTTTGTAGAAACAAGCGGAAAGCAAAAAAAGAAATTGTGCGCAAAAGATTGAAGGCCAAAGAAATTTAATTTATTATTAAACATAAATCGGTCGCAAAAAGGCGGCACCGGCAGCAGCAACACAGATTGAGTTTTATTTTATGCAAATGTCGCATTGAACTCAATTTGCATTGCATATCAATATTCGACTTCTACTTTACATAAGCACGCTCGGCGCTCTGCACAGTTACATACATACTTGTATGCAGAAAAACAGCGACGCATACCTTTTTGCATAGCAATTTTTTGCTACCTTGTTGCGACTTTGCTTCTTTGCTGCTTTGCTTTCATATTCAAGTATATACTGGTAAAAGTCAGTTGCACACGAGAAATATGCTCGGCATTTATTTTGCACGTCGACTGTTGGCCTACCTTGGCAAACGAACGCCAACATTTTATTATAGAACAATCGATTGCAAGTTATGTCGCCAACGAAGCACACGGAAATTAAATGAGGCGCGTCGTCGGTGTCGCCAACATGCTGCAACATTGTAGGCGCCATTTTGACTTTGTCGTTTTGCTCCACTTGCCACAACAATTGTCTCTTGCTGTGACCATAGACCCAATGTGTGCCCATTGCAATAACATTTCATTACAAACTTTCCGTTTGGCATTATACAAATTTGACTTTTTGTCTGCCTGCCAAATGGGTTAAGTGCAATGAGCAACCATGAGCAAGCAAGCAAGCTTTAATTATTGCCATTAAATTCAAGTTAAGTGAGACAGCCATAAACGATTTCTCATGATATCGGATATCATAACATACATACATGGCCAACCAACCAAAATTTGTTATTGTTAATTTTGCATATATTTTGGGTTGCGCCTCAGTCTTGTAGAATGACGTAAACTCACACATTTGACGACAGCTGACAAATTTGTTGTTATTACAAAAACGTAATGTGTCACTGCCTCTGCTTGCAATGCACACCGCACACTGCCGCAATCAACTGTGACAAAGCAAAAACAAATTGGCATGCATAATTAATGCAATTCCATCTGCAGCTGCCAAATGTTGCCAACGACTCGAGAGTTACTGTTGTCTGCCCCAATGCCGCCTCACTGTCTGCCTGTCTGCCTGTCAGTCTGTCTGTTTGTTTGCCTGCCACATATAATGAAAATTTAATTATTGCAAGACAAGCGATAAAATTACAAAATTACCATAAACGCAAATTCATTGATGATAGATCTCCCTCGCTTTGTCTCTCTCTCATGTATTAAATGTTGATATCGTATCATTGTTACTTGGCAGCCGTGACATGATTTTTCGACGAGTAGCAACGTAAGTCATATCATGTGTAAGATTAAAGTCTAAATATTAAGCAACGTTTATATGCATGAAAGTTTCATGACCTTAAATGCTTCGTCCTTTCGTTTAATAACCTAATAATGACGCTTAATGCTGAAGATGATGATAAATCTTGTGCGCCCAAAAGGCGAAAAATTCCAAAGGAAGCAAACACACACACACACAGCACATTGACGTCAATATATTGCTATGACGCCGCAGCTCTTTGTATATGAGGCATTAAGTTAAATATTAAAAGCAGGAGCAGAAGCAGCAAGTAGCAAGTAACGAACAAAGAGACTATTACTCATATATGCGCGCCTTTTTAAAGCCGCTTGTCGGCGTATTATGTAAAAAGTTAATTAATATGCCTTGTTAAGCTGTTGTGTGTGCATGTGTGTGTGTGTGTGTGCATGGCAAATATGCTTAAATAGTGTCTTGAGTGTGCTTAAAAGTCATGAACATTTAAGACATTTATGCATGAATGTGTTTAGCACATTGAGCCTGAAAGTATGCAATGGCATTTTGAATAAGTTCTAATATTAAGACAAAGTGACCGTACGGAACCGAAGTGGGCACACTGATAAAGATTATACGCACGTATCAAGGAAAAAAAATCACAAAACAAATTTATATGTAAATTTCTATTCGAATATGCAAAAGTATACAAACAACAAACAAAAAGCAAAAACCTCAAAAAAGAAAGAAAGAAAGCTTACTTGTTTTGTGCAAATAAACAAGTAGCGTGCGACTGAGCGTGTTTGCATGCTTGGTTATTTGGTCGTGGCAAGCAAAACGCAACGCGTGCCACAATGTTGAGCTAACGGGAAAAAACACCTGCTTGCAAATAGCATAAAAAGCAAACATAGATACAATACACAAACACACACGCACGCATAGCGATATTTTCACACCAAATACGCAATACGCGCCATCGAATATTTTACATTTTAACATTAAACGAAAGTTGTAACAAGTATCGCAACGCGCTTTTGCTTTGGTTGCGTTGGCACAACATTTGATTTGATTTTTGTTTTTGGCTTTTGTTGTTTTTGTGCGCTGCTGTTGTTGTTGTAAATACGCTTGAAAATTCTAACAATAAACTTGGTTGATTGGAAAAAGCAACGGTATCTGCTTGGCACAATTTACTCAGCATGAAAAAACAGCTACGGAAACTTGTTGTCTGCTGTTTGTTTTTTGTGTTTTGCGTTTTGTGTTATCATCATCATTGTTGTTATGTTATTTGCTGATGAATGTTAGCAGATATTGCAAAATATTTCAACAAAAAGAAATCGAAATTCTTTTCTTTTTCCATTTTTTTTTTTGGCAGAACTTCGATTAAACTTGCCGTATTGCAAATAACTGTCCAACAAAAATTGTGCTTGCCGCAGGTCAAGGCAAACTGAAACACACAAAATGTAAAGGATTAGAATTTATTTATTTTATTTCTTGTTTCTATTTTAAACTAAATTTATGCATGAGTTGTTTTAAAACATTCTTGGGATTTTGAGATTTTTTCTTTTGTTTTATTTTAAATTTTAAGAAAACAAAAAAATTAAATGTTTGCCAACCAAAAGTTTATTTCTCTGCAAATGAAATAATTTAATAACAAGCATATTTTTTTTTTATTGTTTTATTTTTATTTAGTCGTATAATCTGCTAGGCCAACGTGCATTTTAATGCGTATCTTTTTTCACATACAAATAAACCGCAAACCAAATGCACATGTGTCAGTCAATTGTAAGGTCATATGTATTTAAAATATGAAAATCAAATAATATTCAATTGCAAAAACAATATAATAAAAAATTCAAGAAAAAACATATAATTAAAGCCATAATTGACAACATAAATAAACTTAAATCATTATAAATGTAAATGAAAAAATAAACTAACAATATGAAGTATGCGCGGCAACGAATTTTGCATAGCCTTTGCAGGCAGCTTTGAACTTCGCTACAACGAAATTCTCAACCTTATGAATTATGCTTAGTTTACTAAAATTTTCTAATTAATATATATAATTTTCAGTTCGTAAAAGAAAATTCTATTCTATCAAATATTTGCACTGCCATGTAAAGCACAACAAAGTCGAATTTACGCAACCGATTTTCTTATCAACATAAAAATCGCATAAATCATCAACGCATGAACGCCAAAATGCACCCATCAGATTTATTTATTTAATAATTAAGCAATTTGTTGCTGATAAAAAATATATTTGTTGGCAGGCAAAAAACATATTTAATTTTTATTTTTGAATATAAGCAAAAACAAAAAATAATTTGTTTATAAATAAACATGAATGTATGACAAATAATTTAATGATTAATCAGTGCTGTTATTGCATTAGTGCATGTGTGTGTGTGTGTGAATTTGTGTATGACAAATAAAAGTCATGACTTTTAATAAGATTTTCTCTTTCAACATTTTAAACATTAATAAAAATATTTCATTGGTTTTGTGGTTTTGATTTATGCGCGTTGAACCAATTTCCATGCTATTTGTTTATGTGTGTCGGTTTTTGTGTGTGTGTGTGTGTGCCAAGCAAAGTTGACCGCATTTTGTGACATTTATTAAGCTGCCAACTTATAGTTTACCAAAGGCAAGTACCTTACAATTGCGCTGCTTGATTTTATTATGAACGCACGCCAAATGTCAAGCAGCAGCAACAGCAGCAGCAGCACAACAACAGCAGCCACTTTGGTCACCATGCCACAACGGCTATAAAATGTAAGTCAACTGACAATGCAAAAGCACTCACTTGTGCTCACGCGCTGAATTATACAACTTGCAGGTGAAAAAGCAGCAAGGCAAGCAAGCAAACAAGCCAAGCCAAGCCAAGCACAAACAACAAACAGCAAACAGCAAACGGCAAATGGCAAATGGGAAACTGAATGCAGTTTGCAGCGGAAATACTTGACGGAGGTAAAATGTTTATTTCATATTTTTCGAGTCCAAGCACGTTTCTTTCTTACTTGCTTGCTTACTTGCTTACTTACTTACTTATATTTCTTATAAGGCATCTTCTGCTTAATGCTGCACTGCACAGCAGTTGCCTCTGTGCCAAGTGGTCGTTGCAGTCGTCTGACGACAAAGTGGCATACAAAAATGTTTTCCGTCATTTTACAAACGCACTCAAGTATGCTTAATTCTATTTATTTTGCATGTTAAAATTGTTGTTGTTGTTGTTGTTGTTGTTGTTGTTGTGCTTTATCTACTTAACATTTTCTTCTGCTTTTTTTTTTTAAAAGTAAATGCACAATTTAATGTTGAAAATGTTGTAAAAGCTTCAGTTTATTAAAACTTTGCCAACCAAAATCAACGCCAAAAAAAAGAAAAACTTAAACATTTAAAAACCAACACATCGAAGTAAGTTTAACGCCAATCAACGCAAACTGTGCAAATGCATGACTAAAACTTTCAACGATTGCACTTCAAATTGGTAGATAAAGTTTGTGCTTTGCCTTCAGAACACACACACACACACACAAGCACACACACACACATTGCTTGAAACATAGCACGCAGCTACGAATGAATGAGCGAATGCAAAGACCGGTGCGAAAAAACTTATTGCATACTTTTAGACGCACAGATAAATAGCAAGACTTTCAGCGCACAAGCTCAAGTCGTATCGATGCAGCAAATTAACGCCTCTAATGCCGACAAGCGTTGCAGAAACTTTGCGTACTTGTTGCATGCAACATGCAAATGCTTTCTGCAATTTTATTTCACGCCGTGTCTTACTACACACACACATAAACACAAGCATATCGTAGTTGTTCGCACTTTGCTGCGCTGTAAAACTGTATTGTTTCACTGTGTGCTTCTGTGTGTATGTGTGTGTGTGTATGAGCTTCTGTGTGTGTGTGTCCAACTAATGTGCTGATGCTTGAAATCGATTTATTGTACGAATTTATTGTGCTTTGTTCTTGTGTTGCCAATTTGAATTTACACTTTCGCAATGACTTTGTTGAAAGCGAAAATGTTGCAAATACTTTCAGTTGACTTGGCCGCTTGTGTGTGTATTTTTTGTGTGTGTGTTTGTGTGTGTGCATGTTGCTGTGGCTTAACTTAAACAAGAACAGCTGAATTTGCATATTGTTGCTGAATTTTAAGCTTAGCCGTTGTCATGCCATGCCATGTAACACTAACACAAACACACACACACATACAAGCGGATAATAGTTAAAATGTCAGTTAACTGAGTGTTCAACACAATCAAACAACATTGGCATTAATTTGGAATTTTCATGGTTTTAACCAAAACGCTGCACAAGATTTACATTGTTGATATTTGTAAGCCGCTTAAGTTTTGTTCAACTTTTGCCGTGTACAAAAGCAAAACGGACGGACAGCCAGCCAAACCGCAACTGACCTCACCTGACATCGCTGACCTTGTTAAGCCATGTTGCTCGTGCAAAGCGATACAGCATGCTGCATATGTGTAAGCACACACACACAGACACACACCCATACACATAAAATGAAGCAATATGTATTTGCAGCTTAGGGCTAAACAATGTCTAGACTTGTGTAATAAAAGCGTCAACTTGCCTTAAGGTAAGTTACTCTTGTATCTTTTGTTGCAAACGTTTGCAAATTAATGCTGAGTTTTGCATAAAGAAGCAATGTTAAAATTCTTTTCAATTGCGCAATTATAAAATGCATTAAATTGCAACGTGTGCAAGTGCAACATGAACGCGAAAGCACAAAAAAATGCATGCCACATTTATTTCCCAGTTGAACATTCGGCGGTGGCAACAACAACAACAACTGCAAAGCAATTTTTATACATTTTGCTTTTTAATCATACAAAGGCGACGCCTTTTTTTGTCGGTTTATGTTTTTTCCAACAGATTTTCCATCAGCTTTGCTGTTTGTTGTTGTTTTTATGCATTGCACAGTCGAAATTAAATATTTACCTTTTACTATAAAATTACAGTTTTTCATTTGCCACTTGTTTCTGACATGAAAGCCTTCGCTTTCGCTTTCGCAGCTGAAAAATTGTTGAATTTAATATCAGTTGCACACACACACACACACACAAATGTATTTATATTGCATACTTTGGTGCGCGTAAGGCATGAAATGTGTTAATACGCAGCATGTTATTTGAACTTTTCGGTTGTGCACTTTTGCTAAAAGCGCTGAAATTTACTTTGGGCATTGAAAGCAATTAAAAAAAAAATTATAAAAATAAAAAAAAGGGTTCAAGAATTAAAAAAATATTTATTCTTTTGTTCGCCATTTGGCTTTGTTCGTAATGAGCGAGCAAAATGCTCAAGAACATTAACGTGAAGGCGTATTTAAGTGTTTTATTTTAATAAATTAAATTGGAAAACAACAATTAAGTCTTAAATTAACAAGAAAGTTTACAAATTATTTATAAAAATTAAAGACTATTAAAGACTTGTATAACTTAATAAGTTAGACTGCCGTATGTAACATGCGGCGCTATTTGACTTACGCCTTTTCATTATTTAATTGATTCTCTGTAAAAATACCGAAAAACTATACATCTTTTAAGCAACTAAGTGGTCTTGATACACATTTGACACACGACACTCATTGCTGCTCGAATGCAAGGAAAACCTCGGCTTGATGAAAGAGCGACAAATTCGGCTTGGATGACATGATCTAAAGATCGGCAGAGGTGCTTGGAAAGCTTCGTCCTGGATGATCCGTTGATTGACTGATGAATTCATTCTTAAGCAAGTGTAGCAGACCTCTATACTCTGGCTCTCCGCTCTCTAAGGATGTCCTCTCACTCTTTCATGATCGTAGCCGGTAAACTTGAGTGAGGCACAGAACTCGTGAGAGACGACAAGTTAGTCGAAGTTGAAGGTTCTGCAATATAGTTATTACCGAAGAGTATTTATGCGCCTATACAGTCAAGCAGCTGCAACCCTATCAACAAAATTTCAATTGGTACTAATGCTTGTCTTACGTTGTGCCCTTGCTTAGTTAGTTAATTAATAATAATATACTAGACTTTCTAACCAGGAGCACATGGCTATGCAATCAGCTGCTCTTGTAAATGAAACTAATAATGTGTTTGCTCATTGCAGAGACAACAACAACAACAAAATACAATTAAGCAAACACAAATCCGTGAATTCGAACCTTGAACTTGAAGGCATATCGAGCCAAAAGTCAAAAGTTATACAATATGCCAAATGCAAATTTGCATAAATTAAGCCCAAAGTGCAAACAACAAACAACAAACCAACGAAACATTAACAAGTCAATATTTCTGTTTGGGTTTTTTTTTTTTTATTGTGGCTTACAATTGTACGCGTGTTATAATTAAATGCGAAATGACTGTGAAATGAGTGTTTAAATTAAATAAAAATGAAGTCTAGACACGAAGTCAACAAAATAACAGCACATGCGGCAAACGCAACCCAAACCACAAAAGAAACTAAGCCGAAAATTTGCTTAAAATAAAAGCTGTGATGTGTGGAGAAGAAAATAGAAGAGGAAGCAAACACAGAAACTAAAAAAAAGTTTATGAAGTTTTGTTAAAGCAGCACGTGGTCTAAGAAGCCGAGCTGCCAATCATTGGACACATTTCCATGACTGTCAACAAAACAGAAGACTGGCATGGAAAGAAAGGAAAAAAAACTCATAGGCAAATTGGCAAAAAAAAATATTATTAAAAAACTTTTTGAGCGCTTTGACATTTTCATTTGGCAAAGCGCACAAAAACAGAAGCAAAAACAACAACATTAAGATAAAAACAAATAGGCATGGCAGCAAAAAATAAATATATTAAACAACTTCAGGAAGACATTAGTTACAGCTGACAAGGCAAATAGCAATGCAGATAAAGCACAACACACCAAAAACAACAACAACAGCTTGAAAACAAAAACAAAAACAACAACAAAAAATAGAAGAAGTGAGTAGCAAACAAAACAAAACGAAACGTGCTGAAAATAGTCATCTTGGACATTGTTGTTGTATTGAAGTAAAAGCGGAAGTCATTCAGCCGCCATGAGTGAATTTCCGGTCAAGCGAATCATGTCAAATTCAGTCAACCATTGAGCAAAGCATAAATTCGACATTAGTGTGCGCAACAGCAACAACAACAACAACAACAACAACAACCACTGCGACTACTTCCACAATGAACAAAACAAACATAAACAATTTTTCCGCGCATTGTGTCGCAGCACAAACAACAACAACAAGAACAACAACACAGCGTACACAAAAAACAACTCACAATTCAAATGTTTGTACTAACGTCCTGCCAAAGGACATGGTCACCAGCGGTTTGTACATGATTTTTGCATTTCGCTTATGCGGGCGCACAGCGACAACAACAACAGCAACAACAACAATAGCTAAGAGCATACAAACAACATAATTGTTATTAGTGGCATGGCAAACATTTTTCAAACGCACACACACACAGGACACAAGCACACATTATACAATGCCCGAAGCAGCAGAGGCGGCAGCAGAAGAAGAAGAAGATAAAGTGAATTTTGATTTTGATTTTCTTTTGTTTAATAATACAAAAAAGCTTTGCCACAAATGAAGTTTTAATTAAATTTTGCAGTCATTTTTTGAACTTAAATCAATTTTCAAATATTTGTTGTTGTTGTCTATAAACAAACACACACACACACATAGATACATAAATGTTTACATTGGCATTGAAATTATTGCAAAATGTAAACTTAAAGTAAACAAAGTGGCAAATAAATTGATTTTATTAGCTGTCAAAGCAAACAAAATCAATGCCATGCAACAAAACCGAAAGTCATTTGTGTAAATATTGTGCAAACACAAACAACAACAAACGATTTTAAAACTAATAATAACACTTGACATCGAAAAAGCAAAAAGCAACAAAAAAATCAAAAATAATAACAAAGCCCATGTATTTGAACAATAAGACAAGTGCTTCAGTTATTTAGTCACCTGAAAAAATGTATGCATGAAAGTGTCAGAGATTTAAAATATTTACAAACAAGAAATTACTTACAAAGCAACAAGAGCAGAAGACAGTATGAAGAAGCAAATTAAGATGAAGATGAAGATGAAGTCGACGGCGGTGGCACACAAAAATACAATTTGCCAAGGTAGAAAAGCTCGTTAAAGGCAAAGACTTCTACACACACACACACACACACACACACACAAAGACAGACAGACAAACAAACACAACAATAATAAAAGGTGAAGAAAATTTAAGTCTAAGTTGCTGCTGTCGAAGCAAACAAACTGACTGACAGAGAAGCGATGGCGGTGGCGGTGGTGGTGAAAAGTATAATAAACAAACAAACATGACAAGCAAATTTAACATGGCCAAATTTCAACATTTTCGTTTATTATTTTGGCAAAAACGCACACGCACACACACACAGACACACACAGTTACACATTTAATATTAAATGTGCTGTACAACATGGCGTATACGTATGATATTTGCATGAGCACTGCTTGAGTCTTACATGTCAAATGCTGTCATACATGTTAATTCATGCTCATTTGCAGTTGTAAGGGAACACACACGCACTCACGCACCAACACACACACACGCACCAACACACACACGCACGCAGACAGAGCGTAAGTAATGAAAGAAAAGGCATGTCGTGACAGACATGCTTTAAAATTGCGCATACGCACAATTGTATTTACACACACACACACATACGCACATGCATGGCATACAACTTTCATACATTTAACGCTCTGCCAAACAAGGCTTCGAGCCAAGAGCAACAGCAAAGGCAGTCAGTCTGCTTGCCTGTAATTAAAAAACTTTTATAATTTTGCCACTGAAACACGCAAACACAACAAACCGACACAAGCGCGACGACATTAAACAAAGTAAACACAGAAAAGTACAAAAAAAAAAAACGAATTAAAAGCAAATAAAATAAATTATAATAAAAATGCGCCAAGAATAACTGTGAAATGAGACGAGAGTTGGCTAAGTAAATTTGACACGTTAGCTGAGATTTATGCAAATTGTTGTAATTGTTTAATGAGAAATGTGCCAATGTGTGTGTGTGTGTGTCTGACTGTGTGTGTGTGTGTGCAACAGTAATAAAAACTAAAAGTTAAAATGAAGTACGCAGGCAAGGCGGCAGCAGAACATGCAACCTTGAAGTAAGAAATCATATACAAGTTGCTAATTGTATTTGCACAAGCAAGCTTGTATGTTTGTGTGCGCAAACGAGACAGGCCATAAATGTGCGATTTTTATGTGTCTCAAACATGTTGAAAGATAGCAAAACATAAAAACGCATATTAAATAACAAAGCTTTGTAATTACATTGAAAGCTGTTTTAAATGAAGACGAGCCAAGCTAAGCGCCTAAGCTGTGCAAGCAGAGACTTGACTATGAAAGGCAAATATTTAAAAGAAAAAAGGTCAAAGTGGCCGTCGTCGTCGTTGACGTTGACGTTGTAAGCAACTTAAGTTGCAACATTATGCGGCATACTTTATGACAGCTGAGTGCGGGCAAGTGTAGGAAAGTGACACGTGCAACGTTGCTTTGACAACAGCTGAGTTGAGTGGATGATAATTTAAGCCTTTTGAGTCGAGGCTACAAACTAAGCAAATTGCTGTGAAAGGCTTTGAATTTATAAGGAAAATCAGCTAATAACGTGCATAAGCAAATGCAATTACATGAGCCGAGCGCAGCATTTTTTAATTAAAAAGCATTGCACAGTTGAATAATGAATGCGGCACGGCACACAAAGCGGCTCAGCTGTTCAAAGAAGGTTATATTTGGCTCATCATGTGTATATCAGAAAGTGATGCGTGAAGCAGTCAAACAAAAATAGACCAACTCAGTCAATGGGCATGCTGTGCGCAAAAATTTAATAAAGCCAATCGGCAGCACAGATGAAGGCAACTAAATTAAAATGTATAAATGTATAGCAACGACAGTTCATCCCTGAGTGAGTGAGTGCATGCGTGCGTGCGTGAGTGACAGCGTGTCACTGTTTGTGTCTGTAGACTGTGTGACTTTATTAAACCGAAAGAAACTTTTCATTGGCATACGAAAAATTGTATTTTTGCGCACATTATTGATGCGTTTCATTCATTTCGTTCATTCGACAATTTCATTTTTGATGAAGCATGTAATCTGCGCAACGCTGCGTAAAAGCTGAAACAAAATGAGGAATCAATGTGCACACACACACACACACACACACACACAGTAAAGCATATGAAATAAGTGTAGGTGTAATAGGAAAATCAACTAACATAGCAATTCCATTGAGCATTGTTGTTGGCAACGCCACAGGCAACCAACAGCAACAACAACAACAACAACAGCGAAGACTGCGGCAGCGAAAGCGTCAACAATGATGGCAGCAAATTTATTGCAATGTCGGCAGCTTGTGAAATTTATGCCATTGCCAATGTCTGTGTGTGTGTGCGTGTGTATGTGTGTATCGGTGGTTACTCATACGTTGCCAAGTGCCGCCATATTGAGCTTGTGCTTCAAGGCTGTGCGCCATGCATTGGCATAGAAATTGATGAGGCCATGCTGTGGCGGCAATATTTGATTACTCAATATTGAATTAATTTACCATGTATGCGGTTTGATTGTGTATATGCTTAGTTATATATGTACATGTGTGCTTGTGTGTGTGCAACTGTCAGTCTGCTTGTCTGTCCGTTTATTTGCCTATTTGTACATATGACATTTACATTGCATACACGTAATAATTAATTATGCTTATTTATGTTTTATATAAATTAATAAATTTTTTCTTTTTTTGCTTTTGGTCACTAAAAAGTTCAAGGCTGACTTAGTTAAAAAATTAAAATAAAAGTGCTTAAAAATTTATGCAATTTTGCTTATAATTTTATAAATCGGTTTATTGAAATTTCAAGCCATAAAATATTTCATTTGAAAAGTTTTCAAACTTTTTCAGTTTAAAATTGTTGCTTTTGACACAAATATTTTATGCATAAAACTTTGATGTGCAAATGCAACGAAGCGTTATAATATGGCAAGCAACTTGACCGAAACGGCACACAATTAACGAAGCATTTGAAGCTATTCAAATAAAGGAAATCACCTGAGTGCACTGAGCGTGTTGCCATGCAGGAAAGTTGCTACCGAAAAGTTCGCGTCTCTATTATTGCCACTGTCATCTTCATGTTGCCGTCGTTGAGCAAGTCAAGCATGCGGCAATTGTCTCAGCGACAGAACATTTCAAAACAAATTGAAGTCAAGCAGTGGCATGAGCAAACTAGTTTTGCACAAAAAAAAACAACAAACAAAAAACGACAGAAATAAAATAATAACGAAAAAAAAAAAACATGCAAAAATAATTACAAGTTGTGCTGCACATAATAAAATGGAAATAAACTGAGGAGCAAGAAGCTATTTTCGGCTTTGCTGAAACTTTTATACACTCTTTTTATTGCCCAACTATTAAACAATTGCTTCAAAAATATATAATCTGAAATGCCTCATTACGGAAGTCGTTATAAAGCTTCAAGAACTGCATGAATTTCATGATCTCAGCTGAAATAGCTGAACATTTTACCATAGAAATATTTATATTTGTTCAGACAATCTCTCATAGACGAACAGAATTTAAAAGAACTCCAAGCAAGTTTTTAAGAAACTCATTCGTATTTGTACTTAAAACGAAATTGTTTGATTCCTCTTTCAACATGTATGGCGTATATGGAATCTGTTGGATGTGAATTATGTTTCTATAAACTCAAAACAACAAGGCACCAAAAAAAAGTAGTGTTCATTAAAGAAAAAATGTAAATTAATAATGAATATTATATCCTAAAAAAGGATATCTTCAACTTCACTGTAAGTATATAATTTTTGAAGAAAAAGCTGTGTAGCCCAGTTGCTAATTGCATATATAATAATCAACAATCTTCGATCTCGTATGATTGCAGCATAATGATATATTTTATTTGCTTTATAAAGGTAATTAAGGTTATAATGTCTGATCAAACTCATCAAGGTTACTCCAAGATATACAATGCCTGCGCATATACGTATTAAATTTATGTCGTTAGAGGGGAACAGACCTACGGCTACGGCCATATGAAATTGTCTCATCGTAGAAGTCTTAGAATTTATACTTCATATAGTCGGCAATATCACCATCCTCTGTGCATTGCAAACTCCATGCCAAAGTTAATACACCACTTGCGTAGCGTATAATGAACGACGTAACAATTCCAGCATAACTGCAAATGAAGTTTTCTTTTCTTAAATTGTCTAACAAGTGGCATGAAAAAATGTAAGTCTTAGACAGAAGCACTAAAAATGAATAGAAAAAGAAGAAGCAAAGAAAAGAAAAGAAAAACGAATAAAATGAAAAACTGCAAATTACATGAAGTAACTTCATCCCCTTTACGCTGCTCTTCATGTTGACTGCTTCAACTACAGACTTGAGGCAATTCATGCTTAAGTTATATTTGCCATTACTGTTGTCACCTTTTGTCAGACAAAGGAGAGCATTTTAAGTGTTTGCTTGTTTAACTTTTTAATTGTAAATTCTTGACCAGCAAACATTTTAATTAAGTGCTCTTAATTTTGTAGGCAAATTGCAAAAAAAAAAAAAACAAAAAGAAGTAGCAAAAAAGAAATTGTTATTTATATTTGTTACACGCAATTATAAGTTGCTGTAGGTCAACTAGCGCAGCGGCAAAAAGTATGCTACGTTTTTGCTTCCCTCTTGCTTTTCATATTGCAAATGCCACGTCTAACCCAAGGCAAGCAATAAAATATTAAGCAAAGCAATTCATTATTTTATGCCAAACAAAAAATCTTTTTTTTTTCCAACATTTTTCTACTTCCTTGCCTTGGATTTGTTCTTCTGCCTTAGCGTATATCTTTGAATTTATTGTTGGCATGCTTTGGCAAAAGAGCAATCGAATTTATTGCAAATTTATTAGTTTTTATTGGTCAATTGGAAACTTGAAATTATTTGGTTGGCATTGGCGTAGGCGAACAAAGATAACTGTAATTGTATTTGAAATATGTTGCTGCCATGGCTAAACGATAAAAATGAGATTTGCTAAATTATTTCCGTGTCAGCAAAGTGAACAAAGCAAAGAGATTTTAATGGTCTTGCCAAGACTATCTTTAAGTTACATGCATTGACTACTGTACCACAAATGTATGTATGTATGTTTGTTAGTAATAAATTGTGGCACAAATAATGAGGTATTTATGTGCTGAGTTAACAAAGACGCACTCACAATTCCCATTTCACTTTTCGAGCAAATGAAGTGCTACAAACATGTTGGCATGCGTTAAATTAACATGCTAACATGCTCATAAAAATAAACGAAATATTTTAATACAAGTCAAGAAACACACACACACACACACATACACACAGACAAGCTGACAGCCCACTTTTACACATTGAAGCATTTATTATGTGTACATGTGTGTGTGTGCATATAAAAAAGGCTTCACAGCAGCCAGCAAAAGCAATAGCAGCGCACAAAAGTAGGCAACAGCTTTCAGCCTTCTGCGAAAGAAAACATGCATGCAACTGAAAATTTGTTGAGGCTTTCAATGTTGCCGCCGACGCTATCATTGTTGTCGCTTTTGTGTGTGTTGTGCTTGGGGAGACATAAAAATTTGTGTAGCGTGAACGTTGGCGTCATCTAATGTAAAAAGATCGAAATTGACACATTGAAATTGTATTGAAAAATGCAGACAAAATACAAACACACACACACACACAGCAAGAGACATACAATCAAGAGCATTCCCGACTGGCTTGTATTGTGAAGGAGTTGTAACGCATATCCTTTCTTTTATTCTTCGCTTTGCCTTGACTTGTGCCGTTTATTTCTTTTGCCAACATTGTACAACACCTTACCTTACCAATAACCACAGCAACAACAAAAACACCAACTACATCGTCAACAACTACAACAACGTCTGCAACGACAACGACATCGACATCATACCCATGGCTTAAACCTTTCGCATTATTCTTGGCAAGTCGTAAAGCTTCTTTAGAGTATTTATGATGGTTATTAAATGGATTTTCTGCACTAAAGCTGAAGGATTCCAATTGGATTTGCGTGCAAAGGCAGATTTACGCGTTTGTAGGTTAATGGTTATTTTCTATACATATATATATATATATATATACAAATATATCGTATATACTCACATGCATACTACACTCGTGCATAGCCAATGTAACAACTCTTAACTAAAAAGTATGTTACGTCATAAATGTTTATGCGAATGTTGTATGATTATTACTTTCTTGCTTTCTCACATTGCTTCCGCTTACCTAATTTCTCTCCACGTCTTCGCTGACGCGCGCACCTTTTTTATGCCTTTTCCCAGTTGTGTGTGCACAAATATATTGCATTTAAAAGTACTTCCGTTTTCATGGCATTAAATTCATTTTATTTTTTACCACCCAAATGCTCTTTAGTTGTCGCTGTCGTTGTCGGCGTTGCTATTATTGTTGCTATTAAGTGGCCAATGGCAAAACGTATTCAGTATGAATTTGTGCAAATTGTTTGCTTCGCACAATTTGATCAAAAATTGTACAATACAAAGCACCTTTTTTTAATGTTATTAGTGCTTTTAACTAAATTGCCATAAGCGAAACTAAAATGCCCAAAGAATTATACACAGTGAATGCTTTTGCAGTTGGACAACGATTACTCTAAGCCTCGAAGCCAAGCCAAGCCAAACACGACTCAAATAATGCATAACACATCAGAAGCAGACAGTCATATACTTGATATAGAAAGATATTAGACTGAGGTAGTAAGTAAAAAGTGAGAAGCACTCAGACTCTAACAGGCCATTGTGTGCTATCCAAATAGAGGATTTCTGTAAGAAGGATTTGAGAGTTATTAAAAAAAAATACCAGATTCTGAAGAACTTTCTCGGCTGCCAGAAAAAATGTTGGTGATTTCAGGTTGTCATGAAAATACTTGATGATAACTCAATATAATATATAAAGTGTGTCAACTCCAAGCTCAAAATATATCTAGAAATCTTGAATCATGACAAACCATCAATTCTTTTCGCTCATCTGGTCTTCACTGTATTTGACAATGCTTTGAAAGGTACAAATTATTTTTCATGAACCTTTTTCCCAAGAAATATTTCAAACATTTTCAATTTGGTACACAATTTTCATTAAATTACTTTGGGTAATAATACATTTCTGATAAGTTTATGGTAATGCACGTCGGCTTACAATCGATGACAAAAAGTCATTTAATCCCAAATTGATTAAGCAGCGCAAATAAATAAATAAATGAAAGCAAAAAAAAAAAAAAAGGACTCACTGGCAAATAAAATAAGGGCAACAATAATGACGCAAATACATTTACACATTGAAATATTACTTATTTTCGCCTTTATTGTTTCAGTGCAATATAACAGTCGTTCATTGTATCGTTTTATAGTTATGTAAATAAGTATAAAAATATATACTGCAAATATTGTACATTTGCAATTAATTAATGACGCATTATGTAAAATATAAAGTATAAATAAAAAAAGGTCCAATACGCTGCGTCCGCCAGAATCAAGCAGTAAGCAATACGAACGACAACAAAAGCTTCAAGTTGTAATTAAACATTTTTCACATTGCGCGTTTGCTTTATTTACTTAGTTGTCGTTTTATTACAAGCCGTTTTATTATTGTTGCTTTTTTTTCTGCGCTCGCTTGCTGTTATTGTACTTTTGCTAATTAAACGCCGACAGCACCTCAAGCATTGCGTCCTCAACTTGTTTACGCTCGCACGCATCTTTAATTGATTGCAAAAAATTGACTGAATGACTGACTGACTGAGTGACTGAGTGAGTGACTGAGCTGAGCTGAGTCAAGCAGCTTAACATATAAAAACAACGCAGACGGCAATCAAATTGATCAGACCTTTTTTCTTGCCTGCCTTCTGTGCATCAATGAAATGCTTAATTATCGCCTCATTTTAATTAAGCTGACTCGCCGTTTTCTTTTTCTTTTTTAAATAAAAAGCAGGCACTAAGAAGTTTTTAGTGCGCTTGAGTGTCTTGCATATTAAACAGTATGCTGTAGCATACCTTTAGGCAGCTTGAATTAATGAGTTACACTCTGCAAGCGTTGTAAACTAAGTTAGACACTATTAAAGCAACTTTTAATGCATGAAAAGCAATTTTCTTTGCTCTTAAAAATCAACTTCATAGACGATTTAACTCTATTTGATCTTTCACAGTCAATCTGTGCCAACAATTTTATGCGGCTTGCACCAACCGCACACAATAACATGTTACAAGCACGGAAATTTCCACGCTTAGCTAACACAACAGCAAAACCAACACCGGCATTGAATGCTTGCTTGCAGACATGGCTCTGAGTGAAAGATTGAGTTTTTCTTTTTGCTGTTTTTAATTCATATTTGTTCAACAAACATTAAGCAAAGCAAATGTTGACTTGTCTGCTCTGTTGTTTGTTTATAATTATTTGGAAAAAAGCAAACCACATTTGCCTTTGGCATAAATTCACACCCAACGTGTGTGCTCGTGTGTGTGTGTTTGTTTGAGTCTGTCGGCATTTAAATATTTAAATAAAATACAAAAACAAAAACACACAATTATATTTAAACACAAAATAATATTTATAAACAAATATTCAGCGTGCTTGACATGTATTTATATAATTTGGCACATTTTGAAGTTTATTTAAACATGTAATTGTATAAAAAAAAAATATGTTGCATACTTTTATGCGTCATTCATGAAAATAACTTCGTGTGACTTTATTTGTGCAAATCGCGTCAAATTGCCGCTCGATTGCATTTGATTGCGCTAAGCTGCTTAACAGAGTTCGCGCAATTTATTTATATAAATACATATATGAAGACACCTTAACTTTTATATATATTTTTTTCTCATTTCCTACATTTTTTTGTGTTTCGGTAGAGCAGCTAATTTCGTAATAAGGGAAGCGGAAATGCGTAAAAGATTTTATTTGCTTTGATAATTTCCTTTTGTAAGCGTAGCAATAAAACACATTAAGTATGCGTCATGTTGTGCCAAACGCGAAAATAATATAATTTTTTGTTTTTATGCTTTTCTATTATTATTATTATGCTTTGCCATATGGAGAACGCCATAAGGTAACACAAAACAGGTAAGCAAACAAATTTTTATTTCATTTCTTTGCATTTATTACTTTATAAGGTGTAAATGTGAAAAACGTGCATAAAAAATGGCACAGAAACAAGAAATTAGAGAAGCAAAGGAGAAGCAAATAATTTTTGCTTAAACTTTTCGTGCGCGTTTCAAGTTGACAGCAATTAAAAAGTGCCACGAACAAGCAACAAAAAAATGTATAATAATAATTACGCGCAGCAAAAAATTGTATGCCAAGTGACATTTTTATATTAGCAAATGAGTGTGCGAGTGAGCGAGAAGGCGCGAGTGAAAAAAACAACAAAACACAACTGATTAAAAAAAAAAAAGCGCAAACAAAACGAAATCAAAAGCAAACAAGATGCAAAACATAAGCGTTAAATGAAAGGTATACAAAAAGCAGCAGCAACAACAACAACTACAACAACAACAATAATAATAAAACCAACAGTAGCAAAAAAGTAAAGCGTAAATCTAATTTTAAGCTGTCGCAAAGCCGCGAGACAAAACGAACAGAGAATGACTCGACAATGGCTACTTAAGCGCCTCTGCTAAAAAAAAAGAAGAAGCTACAAAAATAAAACAACAAAAAAAAAACACTAACAACAACAACAACAACAGCTGCACTAAATTAAATGCCAAAAAATAAAACAGAAATGTTATTTTCACATTTCCGTTACAGCAGCATCAACAATAACAACAACAACAATGGCGACAGCTGAGCAGCATTCCTCTGGCATATTTGTCAACAAGCGCCACATCATGCCCTACAGCGCCCACGCCCACCTACGCCACCTCGCCCACATTTGCGGTTATGCAAAATATGTAAAATAAATACAAAAAAAAAACAAAAAAAAAAAGCGACAAAAAACAAAGAAGAAGCACAAAAACAAAAAATCAACGAACAAAGTTCATTCAGCTTTGCTGACTTGCTGCTGCTCTCTAACACGCTTGCTCTTTCTAATGCGCGCTTGCTATTTCACTCTAACACAAGACGCAAATTTTTGTTGTTACTGTTTTTGTTTTTGTTTTCTTTTCCCTATGCGTGGCATAAACACACGTCGACACATAAACACACTCAAAACGCAAACACAAATACATGGAGATGCTTCTACACACACACACACATGCATAGTGACTGTGGCCTATATGTATATGACATTGTTCTTTGGTGCGCGCATTTGACGCTTTCCGCTAATTTTCCGGCATTTTTAATGTGTGCTCAGCTATGTGCGTGTGTTGGCTTATATCTACTGCTAGCAACATGCATGTGTGTGTGTCTGTGTGTGTGTGTGTGTGTGTTAAAGTGTTTTGCTGCCTTGGCTGACAGTTGCCTTTTGACTTTCTTTTTTTTCTACTTGCCATTTTGTTCATCGTTCAGCACTTGAGCCTCACCTGCGAGCTGAGCTGAGCTGAGCTGGTTTAATTTGACATTAGTGTTGCTACGCGCCTACAGCAACTTTGTCTCTTTCACACACATTAGTTGCCTGCTCGTTCGCATGCCAAGCCCGTGCTTGGCTTAGAATTCCCAATGCCTTCATTGCGCATAAATTACGCGCATAAAAGTTTTTCTGTTTGTACGCCGCAACAATTTTAGCCAAGTTTTTCGCTTGCCTGTTTTTTGTGGCTTTTCAGACAAATTAAAAAACTCTTAACACAGCTAAATTTTTTGTTGTAGTTTCTCTGTTATGTCTGATTTGAAAACACGTTTATTGTTTGAATTTGTTAAATTGTAATTTGTAAATCCAACAAAACAAACAAACAGTCAATCAATCAATCAATCAGTTATCAACTCAGCTCAGCCAGCAGTTCGGCTATGAATTGGCAGACAACTTAAGTGCGCTTCAGCTTAATTAAGCCAATTTGCAGGCCACTGAAATCATCTGTAGTTGATGTTCAGCCATCAATGTGCAAATTGCAATTTCGAAAAGTGCAAAAATCTAAACGACTTTGAACATTTGCTTATCGTTCATTCAATCATTCATTCATTGGCCAACAAACAAAACTTGAAAGCATTTTCGTCAAATAGTAAACGTACGTCTTGCACACAAATCAAGCAACCCGAAGCAAGCCAACAGATTAAAAACTTTTTAATAAGCATGAAAGGCCATTATCGATGCTTGAATACTGAAATGGTTATTTTTTTCTTTTTTGGCATATTTTCTTCAACATCATTTCATTTTGCACTTGAATATTTTTTTTTCACTTCTTCTGCGTTTTTTCTACATTTTTCATTTTACACAAATAAGTTAAAGCAAAAAAATGAAAGAAAGAAAGAAAACGCGTTTTCATGTTTGTTTTCAAGATTTTTTTCATATTATTTACTTTGTTTTTTGTTTGCAATTTTGTTGTTGTTTTTTTTTAAGCTTTTTTCTGTGTAATTTTGAGCATTTTTCAAAGCCAACCACAAGGCAACGCAGCAAGGATAACATCAGCTGGCTGACTGACTCACTGGCTGACTGACTGGCTCTATGAAGTGCCTTAGCCGCGGTTATCATGCTGAGCTGGGACTGAGACTGAGTCAGCGACTGCTGTGAAGTTGTTTGGTTTCAAACCTCGCGAGTGCAATGTACCGTTAGTTTATTTTAACCTCTACCCCTGCTGCCCTTTGCGCCCTTCGCTTGTCTATATTCGGCTGACTGACTTCATCTTCATCTGACTTGAAATTTCATTCAAGCGCTTCTTGGCTTCGTTCATCGTTGCGCTTCTCTTCTCTTCTCGCTTACTGATTTGCCTTTCAGTGCAGCGTCTGCGGCTTGTACAAGCAACGTGATGAGCACATCATGCTGCCTTTCACTTGATTGAATTTTTTGTGTTTACAAACACACAAACACACATACAGAAACACACATAGACACTGCGCACTCAATAACATTAAAACAAGCACATTCTTACGCTTGTTTTTGTTATTGCCGCTTTTGTTGTTGTTGTTGTTGTTGCTGTGCATGTATATATCACTTTAATGTGTATTAATATAGACTGCAAAATTTTAATTAACTTGACTTGACTAACAGCCGACTTATGAACTAATTCATATGTCAACTATAAACAATGTCCTTTGCCTTGCACGCACACACACACAAACGTTTGCACAATGCCTGCTTTGTATATTAGTGTAATCAGCATGCATAAGTAAAGCTTCGGCCGTAGTGCAGTTGCCATTAGAAGCCACAATGATAATTAAGCCAAATAATGTTAGCAAACTATTTGACTATATAAATCTAACAAGTACAACTACAACAACAACTGCTTGCGGTTTAATTGCAAGTGGCAGCATTGTAGCTAAGCAACAACAACAACAACAACACAGCAAGCTATTTTACTTAAGGCAATTTTACATTGATTTAGTGGCTTGAGGTTAGACCGGTTAAGCTCAACTTGTTGCTGTAAACAAGCCAACCAACCAACCAGCCAGCCGTTCTTCTGCCTGCCTGCCTCTTCTGCGCCTGCTGCCTGCCTTATAGCAACTGTCAACACTTTTGCTTACACACTTTCGCCACACAGCGCTCAGACCATCGTCATGGCACGACCAACGTTCATTTTCATGCTTGTAAACATTTTCATTTTCATTTTCATTCAAGTCGCCTGTCAAGTCTTGTTTCGTGTACAGTCAAGTGTAAAATATTGAATTATGATGGCAGCTGTTACTCAATAACATGGCACCGTGTCCTTTTAACTTCGTTGCTTAACGCCTGCCCTTACCCACCCTTGCCACATCGTCTGCCACAGCTGCTCGTTCAAGCTGAAGTGTTAAGTAAAATCATTGTCGCCATCATTATGGTTTTTCTGCACTCACTCTCACTCTCTCTCTCTCTCTTTCACACGCACGCCTTTACTTGCTGGTGTCTTGTATATTTCTTTTCACATTGTTATAGCTTTCTTTGCTTTGTCGATTTTTTTTATTGCTGTTATTGGTTTTTGTTGTTGTTATTGTTGTTGTCGTTTGTGCAAATGCGCATAGCATTAAATATTTTGACAGCTTTGTGCTAACAACTTCTTTCCGGCAAACGCAAACAAATGCATAAATGTCAAATGCTTTTATACAAAAGCATAAATGACAAGCGTAAATGTGCGACCACGCGTCCATTTTGAAAATTCGTTGCAAAAAACTGAAAGAACTTTCGCTGACCTAATTGTAACCTAAACTCATTGACTTGCGTAAAAAGTTGTACGAAAAAGCGTAAAAGTTCACAAACTCATTGCAGTTTGAAAATCAACGCATCAAAGTACATGAGTCCTTAAGCCAGAGACGGCAAATCGGAGTATATAAATTACAACAAATCACAGGTATAATGCACAACACGGATATAGCATACAAACAGACAACAACAACAACAACAGTAACAACAACAAAATCATTTCATTTCCACAAGCGCAAATTAAATTATAAATCCAATGCCGAGCATGGCAAGCGTTATAAATCGGACGGGGGGGGGAAACAAACGGAAGTTGCTTGACGACGAAGCCAACTAACGAATGCCATGCAACAACAACAACAACAAACCAGCACAATCATGCGCTTTAAGTCGCGCCAAGTGTTGTGCAACGTGAGCTAGAATGTATGCATGTGTGTGTGTGTGTGTGTGTGTGCGTCAAACGTCAAGCGTAAAGTGTCAAATGCCATGAGCGCGTTGCGTGTATGATTATGTGCATGTGTGTGTATGTGTGTGTGTGCTTGTGTAGTTTGCAATTTCGCGAGGAAGTTGACTACGCATACTTTCAACATGCCATTTACAAATTACTCATCTGTGTGCGTGTGTGTGTGTCACAAACTCCTGCCAAGCACACCTGATATGCTCGTTACTATTTCATCTGTCAGCTGCCTTTTGTTGTTGTTCTTGCATTTATTGTTAGATCATTTGTTAGCACACAAATTCAACGCAGCAAAATTCAACTAAGCTCAACTCAGCTTTACTTCGAATCTCTCTAGAACTTAGAAAACTCTAGCACAAGTCATGAGACATGGGACATGAGACATGAGTTATGATATGCGCGCTTAGTTTTGGCCTTGATGCCAACATGCAAGCTGGCTGGTCATTGTTGCACTTGTCTTTGGCACACCTTCCCCTTACCCCTCACCAACAAGCATTTCATTGCTCTGTCCTTCTGTCGGTCTGTCGGTCGGTTGTATACTTTGTAGGTTGAGTGGTCCAACGCAGCTGCTCGTCGTTCTCTGATTGTCATCAGTCAACTCGGGGAAACAGTAATTGTCTACAACAATGTTTGTTTGTGCATGAGCATGAACAAACGCATATGTATTAGTGTGTGCTTATGTATGTATGTGTCCATGTGTGTTTCTGGGTCAGTAGTATAAGCATGAAATTCAAGCTCATTCCTTAGTTTCAAATTCTTTTACAAAAATTCTGCTTTTTATATCCTGTACCTTATAGTAGAGGGGTATATAAGTTTTGTGCAGGTCGTAAATCCATGTAACAGCCGGAAGGAGACATCTCCGACCATACGAAGTCCTTATATTCTTAGAGAAGTATCAAAAGAGTAGCCGATTTAACCATGTCCGTCTGTCCGACTGTCTGTATGCACGCGTCGATCTCGGAAACTATAATAGATCGAATAAAAATTCCTTTTTTTCTACTCAACCAATTATTTTAGGGGTGAGGGGCAAGTAACTGGCGCTACTTCGGCTAAAAATATAGAAAATTTGTATTTTCTCGGCTGTCTTTTGAGTTAGAAACGTCAAATTTTGCATGTCTATAGCTAGCTCTATTAGAGCCATTACAAATTGAAGGTAAAGGGTATGTCGAAGTCGGGCACGCTCGACTGCAATTCCTGATGGGTTTCTTTCTTTCTTCAGTCATTTTTGTTTTTGGCTTTTAAGTAAATGCACTTGAACATTTTCAATTGCCTGCAGACGTCACCGGCGTTGCACTCTAATGTCATTTCGAGTGCACACACACACACACACACACACATGTATTTATTAAGCATACGCCTGGTTGTCTGCATTTGCCTAAACTAGTTCTTCTTCCTTTGCTTTGCTTTCGTTTGGCATATCTTATTTGCACAAAGTGCCATCTAATCGACTAATTGCTATTTGTGCAACAACAACAACAACAATAACTCATTTGCTTTTCAAATTTTTTGCGCAAATACAAATCAATAATTTCCACAAACAAATCTCATCTCAACAACCAAAAATTCAACCAAAATCAAACATTATTCAACGACATGACAATTATTTCGTTATAATAAATCATTTTGGTTTTTTTTTGTTGTTTGCTGTTTTCAAATTTCAAAATGACAAAATGCCAAAATTCTTTGGAGTGTTTTATTTCATATAATTTAATTTTATTAGCGCAAAAAAAAAACGAAACCAAATCAAAATCACAAATCAAATTGAAATTAATTTGATATTCTGTTTGTTTATTTCAATTGTGTATAAGTAAATACATGTGTGTGTGCGTGTGTGTGTGCTGCTGTGCTAATGTGTGGCTTATTTATAATTTGCTATAGAAATTTTTCTATGTCACCGACAAATAATTCGCACTCATTATGGTTAATGTGCGTTTTGCGTATAATTAAAACTTTCGTTTCATTTCGTTTGCATTGCCACAAATTTGTCTATTAATGGACTTCAATAAGCCAGTCAAAGTGCTATGCGTAAAGCACTTCAGCAAAGGGACACGTGTGTCCTTACACACACACAGAGAGAGAGAGACCATTACCAGCACAATGACGCATATCGTTGTCATTAACAAGTTTCGGCATTTTTCTGCTTAATTTTTTTTCATCTGTCGTTGTTGTTTGTTATTGTTGTTGTTGTTGTTGTTGGTATTATTGATGCTGCTGGCTGATATTACTTGCCACTATGGCATGCTTCGTTAAATGTTATCTTCGTTCTACTCATTTCTTGTAATTTCGTTTGCTCAGTTGTCGAAACGACGATTTTTTTTTGGTCAATTTAATTTAACGTACTTCTCTATAACAAGCCGTAAAGCAGAAATTACGCAATGCCATGCAAGCGGAAGCGGAAGTTTGATGTGTGCGAATTTTTTTTCTACGCTTGCTCGTTCATGGTATGTAAGCGCCTTAAAGAAAATTTATACGAAAATGTTAGACAGAAAAACATGACTTTTCAAATATGCAAAGCAGTTGGCATTAAAGACTTAAAGCGAAACAAAGAAAGCAAAAATGTTTTAGATTTGTTGAATTTAAAGCACACAAGTTGGCTCATTGGCTTTGCGAAGTTGACACTGTCACACGACAGACAGAGAGATTTGACCCTCATTATGTTGTTATAAGCCCAAATAAAATACTCTGGCAACATGTGTTTAAAGATAATCACACAAAATTATGACTATTGCTGTGACACATTTTCAGTGCGCTGCTCAGCTCAGTCATCACACACACACACCCAGAGACACACACGCACACGTCCCTCATCAGTCGTTTGACATTTGGACATTTATGAATTTGTTTTTTTTTTTTTTTTATATAAAATGCATGAATATTTAACACATGTCAAAATTTACCCCGCTTTTTTATAACAGTTTGCAAACTTAACGAAACTTTCTTCACCACAACACAACTCAACACAACTTAACGAAGCCGTGCTCCTTGCTTGCTGCTGCAATGTCTGTGGCAGTGTGTTGAATAGGCACGCCTTCGGCACGTTACGCCATGTTGAATTCAAGCGTAAAATTTATGCATGAAAATAATTTATGCAGTTTATTACATATTCACACGAAAAAGCAACATTAAAAAGGGGCAACGACAGACGTGCTGCGCTGTACTGTGTGCTATACTGTGCTGTACTGTGCTGTGCTATGTTCAAGCGAAGCAGAAGGAAGTTGTTTATTTGTAATAAAGCAAACTGCGGTTATGATATTCAAATGCGTCGCACACAAAAAAAAAAACAGACACAAGACAAGACAAGTGGAAAAAACAACACAACGCTTGTAACACACAAATGACTTTAATGTTTATTGACTTGTAACTGCGCTGAGTTCAAGTTAAGTCAACTCAAGTCAAGTCGAGTCAAGTCTAAAATTTAAAACGTGCTTTAAGCGACATGCAATTGCGCTTTTAAATGCTTTGATTTTAATTACTTTTAAGCACGCGGCAAAAAAAAAAAATGCAACACTTCAAAGCACATGCAGACATGCAAAGTTTTACTTATTTTTTTTTTTAATGATTTTTGCGACTTAAATAAAAATTTAGTAAATAATTTTAAAGTTGTTTTAAAGCAACACAATTTTTGACTAGGCTCAGTAATGAAAGCAGACACATGACATGTCTTCGCTGTGTCGCTTGAGTGAATTAGGCTAAGCAGCAGTGACATGTATGCCCTCACACACATACACACGCACACACACACGCACATCTTGTCAACGCTAATTATTGTCAAAGTCAAACGAAATTGAACAGTTAAAGTGTTTATTAATAATTAAGCGCATGCCGCAACATGTGCTTGACAACCCGCAGCGAAATTGCAAATTGCGGCAAATCAATGCCGTCTGTCTGACCGTCCGACTGTCGACTGTCGATTGCCGGCTGATATGTGAAAACTCAGGGTTTTTTTTTTATAAGGTTTATACATGTATTATGCAAAAGTTTGTCTGCAAAAACATGAAACTATTTGTGCTTTCAATGCTTGAAAATTGCGCAATTTTCATGTACGCATTTTTTATTGCACATTTATGTTTTTAATTAGTCATTTTAAACGCTTAAATGCTAAAAAAAAAATATGGCATAATAAAAATGGAAAGGGATTTGTAAAGTTTTGGCCTTGCGTGCCACAGTTGGCCAACTCACTTTCCCTGCCGTTTAACCTTCAGTTTACCTGTGCGCCGAAAAACTCAAACTTTCGCTTTCACAAAAAGCGACAGTCCGACAGACAGACAGACAGACAGTCATAAGCATAAGCATAGCAGGAGCACTGTCTTCTTTCAGCATATTTTCGCAATTTTTTCTTACTCTTTTATTATTGCACCACACCCCTTAACAAACTGCCTTTGATGCCGCTCAAAAGGCGTAAGGTAATCACGAAGGCGAAGGTAGCAAGAAAAAAAAACAGCATGCAACACGCCCAAAGCACTTATACAAAGCCGGTTTGAGTGTGGTAGTGGCAGCAGCGACTGGCCAGCTGTGCCGATAGAGGGCGTTTCAGGCGGCAAATTCAGTCAAGCGTGCGCCGTTGCAAAAGCCAAGCTCAGCGCCACACAATGTCGACATTGCAGCAGCTTGAAAAGGAAAAAGAAAAACAAGCAAAAAAAAAACAACAATTTACTGCAAATTGATAGAAGTTGCTTTAAGCACGAAAATACCGAAAAAGGCTGCTAACGAAGGCGTACAAAAAAGGGCAAACACGGAAAATATGTAAAAAAAAAGAGGATGCAATTGAAATATTGGCTTATACCTTCTTTCTTTTTTTTTTAGATTTTCTGTTGGATTTTTTGCGTTGCCTTACACAGTCAATTAATTAGCGTACGTTACAGCACATAAAAACAAACGCAAAAATGATAATACAAGAAAAAAAAAGTTAACATAATAAAGGACATTTTTGCGCAGCGCAGTGTTATTTTTAATACTAAGTTAAAAAACGAGCGAAAGAAGTTACAAAAAATGTATAAAAATAAGCAATGATTGATTTTCTTTGCTTCGCTGTCTGAACTTGCACAATTAGCTAAAAGATATTGACGTATTTTATTATACAAGCAGTATGTTGAATGGCAAAACATATGAAACGCATGAAGGCCTTTTAGTGTAATGAACGACATGAAGATACAACTACAAATTGATGTATTAATCAATCAGTTACGACTTAGAAGTAAAAGTATGCGTGAAGACATACAAAAACACACAAAAATACGCGCGTCTCAAGTTTGTGGTCGAAAACATTTTTCACATCATTTCATGGCCAAAGATAACGCAACAACAAGCACATTAGCCTGGCAGGCGCGCAGACGGTGCACAAGTGTATGAAGCAAATGAATGAAGTGTAGAAGACGAATATGAAGAAGCAGCTGTATGAAGAATGAAACAAGTGAAAGCCATGGCACGCCTTCAAGGCAATTTTATGCGTTACCATTGTAAGAGCGAATCATTCATATAAAAAGCCATCAACGCTGAGTTGCACGTGTTCAGTGATGCGTGCCACCACTTGTCCAATGCTGACTGCCACATTTCATTGTTGTTGTTGTTGTATTTGTTGTTGCTATTGTGTTATGCGGTTGACCGGCCGCTCATTGCTCGTCAATGCTCATGCTATGATCTACAATACAATAATAACGATGAAAGTCATTGAAAGCGGAAACATTAAATTTTATGATTCATATTTTCTTTTGTTGTTGTTGTTGGTCTTCTGTAAATGCATTTATGAGTTGATACATGGTTCCGTTATATTGTTTAACTTTTGAAATTAAAGTTTCGTTTGTTTGTTTGTTGGCTTGTTTGTACTTGGCACAACGTGGCGTATACGTGTTAATGCATAACAGTATGACAACGTGCACGGAATTTTAATTTACGCGACAAATCTTTATGTGCACATTTTATGACTTTTTCTGCATAATTTTATTTTTTTGATTAAGGAATTTACATTATTTTATTATCTTTTTCCTGCTTCACAAAATTTTCTTTTATGGTCAAAGCGGGTCTTCGCGATCTTGTTGTTGAAACATGTGATAAATTGCAAATGATTTTTTATTTCTTCGCCAGAAATTAATTTAAAATCATGAAATATGTTTATCAAAAACCGCTCATAAAAATTGACTTGACGAAAAATCGGACAGCGATTTTTATATGAAGTCTGCACAGTAAAATATCTAAATAGATGAGGCATCATTAATTTCAATGTGTTATTTTATGATTTTTAAAAAAAAGGGAATCCACAATATAGATAATTTAACTAGCGACTTTTTACTTATTTTTTTTAGCTTTAAGCATTTCAAGAACATTTTTTTAATATTAAATTGATATATGTTACATGAAACGACATAGCACATAGTGCAAACTTAATATATTTGTCGGTTTTTGCTATTAAACAAACGATTTTTGTATGGGTGTTCTTTTTTATGAATTTCACTTTAAACTAATAACATCTTAAAAGCATTTAACGTACGCTAAGCACTTACTATTTTTTCCATTATTCATTTATTGACAAGTTGAGCGTCAGCGTCAGCGTCAGCGTCGCCTTCACCTCTTATCAAAGTCATGCCCTTCATTTGCTGCAGACAATTCAAGGTATTCGCATTGCTCCAGAGATTTGAAGTAATGCTGAAATATGCACGCTATTATCAAGTGGCTTTGGCTGCATTTGCTGTTAAAAGCAAATATTACTGTTGTTGTCGTTGTTAGAAGAATGCGCAAATATTGGCCAAGAGCTTTGGTGACATTCCAGCTTAGCTGCAATAATAAAAGCTCTCACTTTCTTAATTAAAATTTCATGTCAAGCGCAGTGCTCGACCTTTATTTGGTTGTCTTTCTATGTGTATGTGTGTGTGTGAATGAGTATTTCCGTAAGCGTTTTAATGTTATTGAATTTGTGCAAAGGCAACTTTAAGTCCAACATAAGCCAACCGTTGCGGCAAAATACACCAAAAAAAAAGCTAAGCAATTCATCAATCAAACAATTTAGAAAAATGTTGCCACAAATTGTCTTATCAGCTTAGGCAATTTCTTGTTTAACCGTTCTAATATTTGCCTGCATTGAACTCAGCAACCTAGAACAAGCGTTCAATCACTGCCAACGCAAAGCGAATGCTCGTAAAACTCTTGAAAACTTTTCAATCATTCATGTTCAATTTGATTATCCCAAACGGTTACTTTTCTTTTTATATACATATATATATTTTGACCACAATTCCTGACATGATTTTCATAAAAAATGACTGCCTTTGCTAGCAATAAATTCGTTTATGGCTTTAAGTGAATGGCTTAAATGAACGACTGACAGACAGACAGACTGACTGACTGACTGATACATTCCTGTTACTTTTTCATCAAATTGACCACGCTAAGCTGCTTTATCTGTTGTACTTGTTGTTGTATCTTTATACACATTACGCAATCGTCAAGTTTGTCATTGGTCGCGCTTTAATGCTCCAATTGGCATTTGCTCTCTGTTGGCCTAATGCGTGCACTCAGCGCAATATGAATCATTGATGGCTAACAAGTGTCGGTCATAAAGTGTTCTACAATCAGCGTGCCTTTTGATAAGCTAAAAGCATTATTAACAACATAAAAAAAAGCTAAATAAAATATGTTTTCCTCCGCCACCACTTGCCTGCCACACACTTCACCATGCTCATGCCCATGCCCATGCCCATCGCCTTTGCCTTTGCCTTTACTACTTCATGACTCGTTTAGCGCATTTAATGCCGCGAATAGCTCGATTGCCTTTGGTATGCTTTGGTAGTGTAAGCATAACTATGGCAAAACTATGTATCTATGTATCTGTTGGCTTGTATATGCTGACAAATGATGGCACTTGAAAGTTTCAGAAAAGGCAAAACAGCAACACACACACACAGAAAACTTTACGGCATAAGTTTGTCCGCGACCGTCAGCGTTGTTGCTTCGCGTGATTTCATATTTTTGCTATCTAGAAAACTTTTTGAAAATATACATTTTTAGCAGTTTTTACTTTACGCCTTCACTTTACTTGATTTTCTTAAGTTTTTGGTTTTTTTTTTTTTCTTTCGCCGTCATTCATTTCCTTTTTGCAACTATTACATTAAATGCCGTTCAAGAAAATCACTCAGGAAGCGCCAAAGCGAAGCAAAAATGTGGCAAAGTTCCTTTTTTGCGTGCACGTCGTAAATGTCCTCGATTTGAGTTGTGCTGAGCGGCGTTGAGTTGAGTTAACTTGAGCTGAGCTGAGCTGAACTGAGTTTCAGTTAAGTTTCATTGAAATACTTTGTGGCGTTGTAAAAACATTTCTCGTTTTACTGATTTAATTTTTATTTCATTTTCACTTGTTTTATTTACGTTATTTTTTGTGCGTTTTCATTTGCTTTTATTTCATTTATTTACGCTTTCCGCGTATTCCGTTTTGGCATACAATTCATTCAGCCAGCCAGCCAACCAGTCAGTCACTCAGGCCGTAAGTCCGTCAGTCTGTCGACAACGACAACGTTGAGTTTACAACAAATATTTTTATTGCATTTCCGTTTATTTGTCACTCTGTTTGTTTGTGTCTGAGTGTTGTTGCTTTTGGTATTTTTCTTTCATACTTAAACAAACAATACATTTTTTTGTGTTTTTGCTTGTGAAAACATGTAAAAGCAGCAAAACGAAAATATTCAATTCAATTCGCCGAATTTTGCTCAGTGTATATAAATATATATATATATATAAGATTTGTTGTTCTTTTATTGTTATGTCTTTGCCCGGTTTTTTTTTTACAGTTACAAACTGACTTAAGTAAAGACAAACAATGAATGTTGGTCACTCCAAAGTATACTTCCTGATTTCGCTTTAAATTGAGTGACTCAAGTTTGACTGAATGCCAACCAAGCAGCCAAGCAACCACCCATCGAATGCCATTCACAACTCAACAACAGTCTTGTCCGCCTACAAGTATGCCAGATTTATTGACTGACTTTCAATGCTTCGGTCTGCCATGCACAATCATAGGAGAGAGTGTGGCCGTGTTGTCGTAGGGCTGAGTGCGGGGCATGTTGCTTAGTCCGTTCGCTGTACGAAATGAAAATTTGTAATGTTTATTTTAATGCGCTTATTTTGTGACTACTTTGCGTCGATGACAAATATTTGCGTGAATATTTTAAATAAGCGCTTAAAGTACATTTTCTCTGGGCTACTTAAATATGTAAGCAGCTACTGCAGTTTATTTTCCAAAGTATTTTATATGTAAAGTTTGGAAAATGTCGCTCAAGCAAATTTAAACGTTTTTTTTACAAGTAGGCAAAATATTTTACCGTAAGAGGTTTATGTGCATTGTGCACACATAAAAACTTACGTCAGTTGAGCATTGAAAAATATAAAAAAGTGCAAATATGCGTAAAAAGAAATAAGTAACCATAAAGCAGTGCCCGTCTATAATTTGTAGGTACGTAAAGAGTTGATGAGTGGACACACAATAAATTAGAAATGAAATATGACTCATACAATAAGTTGATAAAAAACATCCTTGAAATATAAAAATCGTTGTTTAAGACAACAATAAAACGCAACTTTTATCAACTAAAGTAACAAATACACAACTTTTACAGTAACAATTACAGTTACTTGATCTGGAAATGTGCAAAACGGTAAACGAAAAACGTTATTTGGCAAAAGTTCAACCAGGTTGCACACAAAACCAAATACTCTTGTGTTTTTTGTTATGCAACGAAGCGTGTTGCATGAAATTTGCACCCCAAATTAAACGAAGTAAAATACAATAACGCACGCATGCATGCATGCAACACATGTATGTGAGTAAGTGCATGTGTGTGTGTGTATCTGTGCATGAAACCTCAAACTTAGCCACAAAAACTTTTTGCTTTGTATATTGTGGCCCTTGTGCAAAGTGCAACGTTGCACGTACAACAAAATTATATACACAACTAAAAACCAAATCAAAAAAGCACAATTTCATTTTCTATCGACGAAAAAAGGGTTGGATTATTTAGTAAAGGTTTCTTTGAATAATGTTTGTGGCATTTTGTGGGTGGAGGGAGCGCGGTTGGCGGTGCCGAAGACTTAACCAAAATTGTGAAAGACAATTAGTAAATTCTACTTTATGCATGCTTGGTGTATTGACATGAAGTGCAGCACAGTAAGACCATTAAAACACATGCAAACCTTAAAACTTTACTTTTGTGCAGATTGCAGATACTCGGTTTTGTCAGTGTGTGTATCTGTGTGTCGCTCAAATGACGCTGTAGCATTCTGTGCTGTCCTTGACAGCATACCGCTGAGATATATAAAATCATTGCCGCTTCAATGCTTTGCCTGAGTGTTGCAGCCACCTGACCGCATGTGGCAGCATTGCCCATGTCATGCCACTCAACTCAACTTGACTGAGTTGCTGTCAAACGAGCATATAAAGCGAAGATATGCTGCTGCTGCTGCTGTTGCTATTGGTAACTTAAACTTTGACTTGAGGAAAGTTTTCATGCGTGCCTTCGTTGCAATGAGCTGAGCGGAAAAGTTAATTCACCTGTGAGACTTCGAAGAAAGTTTGTCTGCGCACTGACATTGCATTTAAAAATACGATAATGTCTTACTTGCTTGCATATTATACGCGCACATATTACATATACCAAGCGTAGAAATGTTGTTGCTCAAAGTACAAATGTTTGGTGTTTTAATTCTTTAAAATTTATTAAGCTTATATTTGACATTCAAAAGTTCTCGTCTCCCATTTCTTTCACTCAACTTCAACAGCAGAAAACTTTGACAATTGATGACTTACACTTGACCGCAAACGTCCGTCCAGCCGTCCATATGTAAACCGGAAATTCTTGTTAATTTCATGTTGTAAAATTTTGCGGCAAACAAAATGTAAATTGTTTGCTCAACTTTTAACATTTTGTGGTTTATCATAAAGACAAATAAATGATTTTTATACAACTTCAGCCTAAATGTAGGCAATATTTTATGTGCTTTGTAATTTATTGTCTTATTTATGCATTAATGAAGTTTATGCGTCGTTATCAAGCGAAAAAATCTCATTTCACAACGCATTTCTCATTGCGAGCATTGAAAAAGAGAACAAAAATAATGAAAATCAAATTTTGGCCACAAACTTTAAACAAACTGCTAATCGGCGCGTTAAGAAGCTGTAGCGAAATTCGATGAAGCCATCAATCAAAGACAAATTTTATGCTTGCTAACAAGATTTTTATAAATGATAGCAACGGCTGACCAACCGTAAAGTATGCAATGAATATTTTTTTTTTTTTTTGATTCTTTTCTATATGGACAAAGCAAAGGCATTGAACATTTTACTTGAGTGAATAACTTGAAAAGCTTAAGGAAGTTGTTTTCAAAGTGAAAGAAGCAGCAGTAGCAGAAGAAGAAGAGGCTGCAAGGAATTTGTGGCTTGTGTGCTTGGCTCAAATGCCAAAAGAAAGCAAAGCTCAGGTGACTTGAGTGACTAAGCGAATCGGTAACAAAAATCAGCGTAGTCATGATGAATATGAGTTGAGTGTTGAGTGACATTGGCAAATGGCACACACACACACACACACAAACACACGCACATACTCAAATAACCAAAGGCAAACACAAAGGTAAAAGCAACTCATTTATGTGCCATTGTAGCATGTAGACCGCTCCCAAACGTGCATTCCGCCCACACTCAACACACACACATACACGCACACACGTACAATACGTACGCACAAATTTCTATGAATTAATGTCAATTTTTATTTATTTGAATGGCATGTAAACGTGCGTCTTTCACTGCTTCTTCCTCATGCGTGTCAATGCGCATAAACAACAACAACAACAAATTCAAAGGACATGTGGCAAATCTTATTTGCGCAAATTTCGCTTTTTTACGCATGTTGACATTCAATTTGCCAATTTAGCAAAAGTTTTCTACGTCGTTCTTTTTTTTTCTTAATTTTGCCTTCAATTGATTTCGTTGTTGTTGGTCTCATTTCGTTGTGTTGTTCTTAACACTTATGTATGTGAATGTGTGTGTTGGCTTACATTTTATGAATTAGACTTTGATTTCGTGTAAATAACTTTGAATATGTGTTAATTTTCGAGGCATATATTTTATTTGCTTAATTTCTGTGCAATACAAAAATGAAAGCCAAGAAAAACAAAACAAACTCAAGTGCGTTAATGAAAAGGTCAAAGATATTAAAAGCTCGTGGCTGTAAATAAAATTTAGATTTATAAATTTCGAAAGTTATTTTAAACTAACTTTGCCATAAATGCCAAGCAAATATTTTACGCAAAAAGTTCATGCGCATAGCTGAATTACAAACACAAACTTGCACAGAAGTCAAACCAAATCAGCATTAGTTAAAATAGCAAACAGCAAACAAACAAACAGCAGCAACAACAACAACAACAACAAATACGCAGAAAGGGTTAAAATAGCACGCAAAATGGTCTAAAAATAATATTATCAAAAAGAAAGCAACAAAAAAAGGCACGAAAAATGAGTGAAAAAGTGTGGCAAGCAAACAATTGCGAGTGCAACTTTTTCAAATAAATTCATAACAAAACTTTCACAAAAAAAAAAAAAAAATAATACCAACAAAAGGTTTCAAAAAAGATGTAAAGCGGAAGTCGAATATCAAAGACACTTCAAACTCAGCGGCGACGACGACTATGAGCACTCTAAGGCAACTGAACCAACAACAATAACAACAATAACATAAAACCAAAGTTACGCCAACACGTACAGTCGTGCTCACGCTCAGACTCACGCGCTCGAAGCCATGACCGCAGCCAAGACCGCAGACTCAGGCGTCGCTGAAATAAAACAAAACACTAAAAATGGAATGAGCATGAATTGGAAGAAGAAGTAGCAAAAAAGCAAAAAGCAAAAACAAAAAAACGCAACCACAAATTTAAAGATAGTCATGGGAGCTTGACTCGAAAATTGAGTCCAACGAAGACGTGCGAAGGCGCAAAGATGCCGAAAACTATCAAAATTGCACTCGTCGTTGACCGGCAACGAAAACCAAATAAAAAAAAAAACCAACGAAAAACAAAAACAAAAGGCACGAAACTGTATGAAAACTATAAAAGCCATTAGTGTATTTCGTTGAGTGGCGTTGGGGCGCTGGCAAGGGCAGTGGCAACGATAACGGAAACGGAAGTGTGCAACGAAATAAGTGCGGTTTTTGAGCATAAACCCATGTCAAACTCAGCGCGGGATTAAGATAAAAAAAACACATACAAACTATGAAAGATGAAAAAATGTTCGTGGTGTTGAAAAACTTTGGCTTGTTGGGAATTTTACGCCAGCAAATTGTTAATTGAAGTCTTGAGCGGCAACGAGCGCAGATACGAAGCAAGACTTGAAGCCAATTTTAATTTGCTTGAAAATCTTTTCAATAAGTTTTTAAAACCAATCATGTTTTTATAAAAAAAAAAAAAAAAATATCATTGCATTAAAAAACTGTCTGCGACAAACACTAAACTAAAAAAGCATGAAAAACTTTCGGCAAGCAAAAAATGAACGCTTTTGAAGACAAGTTTCAATGGCAAATTTCAAATGAATTTGAAAAAGTCAACTTTGCACATATACAAGCGCATTGTATGTGCGCATGTGTGTGAGTGTGTGCGTGTGTGTTTGCTTGTAAAATGTTAGAACACACAACACACAAGGTCGAATAAGCAATTTTTGGTTAGATATGAAGTCAACTTTAAGTGGCATTGCCACTGACATGACGCCTACACATAGTCAACGAAACTTTTCAAACGCATGTATGGGCGTTGATGCATGCGCCCCTATATGCGCACACACACATGCGTGTGTACAAATGCCTATGCATGAGTTTATCGTTGCCGAACCGCAGAACCATCGAGCCAACAATAATTGTTGGCAAAAGTTTTTTGTGTGCCCAAATGAAACCTGAGCCTCCGACGGTGCCACTGCCTCCGCCTGTGTCTGAGTCTGAGACCCAACGACCGACAAAACTCACCGCACTTTTATGTGGTCGAACACAAAATGGCACAATATATGCAAATTTAAATGAATATGTACATGTGTGAGTGTGTGAGTGTGTGTGTGCACGACTGTAAAATTTCAGCACGGTGCGCGAACTAATGTGTAAGCCACAAGTATTTTTTTTTGCCAATTTTTTAAATGTTTTTATATTTATTGTGACTCTTATTTTTTTGCAATTTCTTTTTTTCATGCATTTTTTAACATGTACGAAATCAATTTACAGTTGCGCCTTAAAGCACACAACAAATAATGCAAGCAATCGAAATGAAAATCATATTGCACTCGAGTTGAAGTTGTTATTACCGTAGACAAATATGAAGTGAAGCCAAATGAGATCAAGTTTTGAGAAAAGTTCGTTGTTTCATGGAAATTTTTCAACGACTTTAAAAGACTTCTTCGACATGAAATGATTTGTTAATACATGTAATGAATGTATTTCATGCACAAATATGTTACACTGTGCAAACAAATTCGTGTGCGTGTCTGTGTGTATGTGTATGTCTGATATTTGAGTGCAAAGTTTTGAACTGTCGAAACTTTTTGGCGCTTTTAATTTTATTAGCGTTTCATGTACTTCGTCTTCTTCTTGTGCTTCTTTTTGTTACAGATGCGTTTGTTTGTCTTATGCGTCGTTGTGCGTCGCTGTCGTTTTTATGTTGTTGTTCTTGTTGTTGTAACGGCAGCAATTTAAATATTCATAACTTGTGCGCATTGATAGTGTCGTTCTGCAAGCGCTCAAAACTTTCGGCTACTCACTGCCACAACAAATTATGCATTCAAATGAATATTGTAAAGTTTGCGGCTTACAAAAAAATATTCATTCATTTTTTTTTTCAGTGTAACTTGTCGAGGTTATTTGCCGTATTTGTCAAATTTTCATTTTACTAAACGTTTTAATATGCATTGAAAAATATCTTGTCTTTCTTCGTAAAAATTCTTCTGCAAATAAAAAATAAAAATTGTAGCATACTTTTAAGTGCAGTCTGTGTGAAAAGCATATTTATTGAATTTGAATAAAGCAAATATGCAAATTTTTAAAAGTATTTTAGTAACATCAATTGTAACACATGTGCTTGCCACAAGTGTAACAAAATCTCAATTGTCTCCAAGCAGAAGGTTATGCCTTCGATAAACAAATACAGTTCGATTACATAACTTAATGCAGTGTATGCATAAATGTAATATTTACAATGGAAATTCATTTTAATTGCTGCAAAGCTGCTAAGCAATTGAAAGGACATAATAAATTGCAGTTAAATATTGAATGGCATTATTATACACACGCACACACACGCACACACATACACAACGTACACTCATATGCATACAAACAAGTTCAAGTTGACGTTAACGTTGACGTTGACAAACACATGTATCTAATCCAATCGTATGCAACAAGGTTGCTGCTTCTTGCCTCACCAAGTGCCACTTTCAAGCGCCTAAGCACTTTCCAAGTCCGTCTTGGCACACGTGTTTGCGTACATCGGTAGAATATTTAAATAACATAATACGTAGAAGAGACAGTATGAGAGATTTGTTGTTGTTCGTTAGTTGACCCGGCTGTCCGAACTCATTGGCCGTCCGTCCGTCTGTCCGTGCGTCTGTGTGTCCATCCGTCTGACTGGTCGACCAACTTGCTCGTTGGTTAGTTTGTTATGCAATGTATGCGTGTCCGGTTTATTGTCTCTTAAAACTTTATGAAAAATGCAAATACAAATGTTTTGTCGTTTTCAGCACATATAATTAAGTTATTGTTTTTCATTGTATGCCAGGAGTATATGTATATACATACATATAATCTCCATGGCATACACAAATAGCTAAATTTAGTTGTGCTTACATATTAAATTCAATTGTAGTCTAACACCGACAATGAACTGTTTGTCTGCTAGTTTGACATTGCACTAATATTAGCATTGCATAAGTTAGATCATTAAAATTCTACGAGCTTAAAAGACTTGCCAAATTGCACAAGTTTGCTTTAAGATATTAAGAATTCCACGTTCGTAAAATAAAAATAAAATATATTTTTTATTAGTTGACTTAATTTTATTGCAATATAAGAGTTGCAATTTATATTTCGATTTATGGTAGTGCTAATTGTTCAAAAGCGCCATCTAGCGACAATAGCCGAGAAATAATTCTAAAACATAATAATGCGAGTTCTTTAACTTCAAATTAAATATTTATACACGCCAAAATTGTATAAGCAACGTGAATCAACAATAATATTTCAAGCATTGGCAGTACAAATTATTGTGCGACGCCATCTGACGGCAAGAAGTATCGATTGTTGATGAAGCATTCTTTATCATGCTTTTGAGAAGTTTAATAAATTGATATAAGCCGCAAAGATTTAACTTCTGATTTTTTTTTTAATTAACAACGTGAAGCAACAATAATATTTTAAGCATTGTGCAAGCAAATTATTGTGCGACGCCATCTGACGGCAAGAAGTACTAGTTTATGATGGAGCAATCTTTATCATGCTTTTGTGAAATTTAACAAAATGATACGCAATGCAATGATTTGAGCTCTGCTTTCTTTTTGTTCTCAGACTTCTGATTCCAACTGAGTAGAAAAACGTTTTTCCTCATGTTCTTTACAAAAATCATATTTTGAATGACCTTGAAAGTGCTATTCGTAACACAAAATATATGTCTTATTAGCTCTCGGTATGAGTGCTACTTATGCCATGATCCTTTGACCTTGCGGCCAAAACTTTATGCAATCAAATAGAAAAAAAAAATCGCACTGATTGCAGTTGCATGTAAGCCAACCACAACAACAGCAACAAGAGCAAAATACCCGTACTCATTTTGCGCACACGACCAAAACAACTTATAATTGCAGTCAATCTATGTCAATTTGTGCACTTGAAATCGAACGAATGAACGAGCGTACAGAAAAGATTGTTTTTTTGATTTTGTTTGATTTTGTTTAAGAAACTTTCATCATCGTTGCTGTTTAGCTAACCTCATGCTAAGGCCTTGAAACTATGACATTCTTGCGCCAAAACGTGCAGAGAAGAAGCAGAAGCAGATGAAAAAAAATTATTGCTATTCACTTAAGTCAACACACGATATTCAATAACCAATTGGCCTCTGCTGCAACACACTTTTACAAACCGAACCGAACCGCAAAAATTGCTGTGACTTTTGTTATGCTTTCAACTTGACTTATGTGCATGGTTCTTCAAACCGCATTGCGCATACTTTTCAATGCTGCGCTTGTTCTTGTTGCTGTTTTTGTTGTTGCTGCTTGAACCATTTTCATTTAACATTTTTTCCGGACTTATACACAGTGGATTCGGTCTTTTATTTCTTCGCTCCCACACACTCTCTCTCTCTCTCTCTTTGTCTCTCTCTGCAATAGCCTTTTTACCTTGGCTTGTCTTCGCATAAGTAAAGATATTTTTCTTGTTGCGCATTGTGTGCACAATGCAGCAGGAAACGGAAGTGAAAGTTGTAAGACCTTTTGCAAAAGTTAAATGAAGAATAAATTTGACCTTATTTTAAATAACTGAACAAATGAAAAGGTTCTGAAAGCAATGTGTGTGTGTGTAAGTCCAAGCAGCTGCTATCGCTCATTTGCCAAAAGCAACTGGTGAAAGTCGTCGACGTCGTAATGCACGGTATGTAATATATAATATTGATAAATGCACACGTTTAAGCCATGCAAAGTGCAGAAGCGTAAATAAAATTCAAAGTCAACTTCATTCAACCGGAAGTAAATTATGGTCACTAACAGCACCAACATGGACACGGACACGGCCCCGAGCATGAACATGCACGCTTGCATGGACATAATCAACACTGCAGGCTGCCAAGCTGCAGTGAAAGTAACAATGCAAGCTATCGAAATGTAACGAAATGAGGTCAATCGATTCATTGTCCATTTGCTGACTTGCGCCTCTTGTTGCACAGCTAGTATAAAGTCTGTTTGTGCTTATTCATATTTTTTGCGATATTTAAAAGTAAACTTTTGACTTTTGCCACAAGTAATATTCACAGTTGATTACGCTGCCGATATGACCTTACTTACGTTTTGTTTTTTTTTTGTTTTTTGCACGACTTTCGATATTTTAATGGTAACGCTTTGATTTGCTCAACAAACGGAAATACATTTGCATAGCTTAAGTGCAGTAACACGTATCGTATGCGCAATGCTATATCGATTACTAACAACAACAACAAGCTTTACCGCTTTACTGCTTCTTGCAATTGTATTTTGTATTTCCGTTACACATAAACGCAAATTTTATGACCTGAAAGCATTTCACATTTCGCATTGAATTCATTTGAATTGTACAAAATACAAACCTCAATGGAAAAGCGTAAACTCATTCAAAGCGCAATAATTATGTATTTATGTAAATGAAGCGCACACACACACACGCACGCACAAAATCATGGCACCATTGCGCACAGTCTTAATGAAACGGAAGTCAATACAATCGAAACGGAAGTCACCATTTAAGTAAATTTAATATTAAATTAAGTACGTAAAGTAACTAAACTAAATTGCACTGAAACCGAATTGTAAGTGGAACGGAAGGTAAGCGTTGGCAAATGCCAAGGCAGCGGCGTAAGCAGAAGCAAAAGTTGACTACAATGTACAAGTCGCAACAAATTAATGCCGCAGGTTAAAGCCAACAACGACGACTTGATGCTAATCTTAACTGCTAACGTCTTATTTGACTGTGTGCGTGTGTGTGTGTGTTTGTGTGTGTGTGTTTGTGTGTGTGTCTGGCTGTATGTAAATTTGCGTAGGTGGCAAACTAAGCAAGCGGAAATGTATCGTTGACTTTATTCTTTTTGTAGACAAAACACAAAAGCAAAAACACTTTTCAAGATTATTTTTCGTAAACACGTATTTATTTATGTATGTGTGTGTGTGTGTGTGTGTGTGTGCGTGTACATAATAATTTCCATTTACATGCAAAGCGCCGAAAAATGGCGTTACACAAATGTCAAGATAATAATCCTTTTTCGCTTGATAGGCCAACAATGCCAAGAAACAAAGCCGTCAACGGCAAAAAGCAAATGTTATACGCTTCATGCCTTCAGTGATTTGCCATTTCATTGTTTTTGTCGGTGTTTTTTTTGTTTTTTGGTAAACTTTTGCGTTTTTTTTTTTTGGCAAAAATAAAACAAAAATAAAAGAAATACAACGTCGGAAATGTGCGCCTTGTGTTATGCAATGAGAAATGTTCAACAATATGAATTTTGACGAAGCGCGCGTCGCACATCAAAGTGTGTCACATTAAACGCCTACGGTAATGAATTTGCAACGTTCTTGTTAGACACACACACACACACACACACACATACAGACATAGGCATACACAATGCAAGCAGCCTAAAACAAAAGCACAAAAGTGTGTTAACAAGCGACAATGCAACAATAACAAAATAACAACAACAAGCACAGACACAATAAAGAAAATAAAGAAATAATACCTTATGAAAACAATGAAACTAACAATTTGACACAAATTAAAAACAAAAAGCTTGAAAAACAAGCAAGAAAAGAAACTAAAAAAAACAAAAAGCTAAAAGAATAGAATAGAAAAAGCAATGCAAGTTGCCATTTGTAGAAATAGGTTGATGAAACACACACACACACACACACACACACAGAGACAGTTAGCGCTACAAGCACGCCTCACAGATACTAATGCATTTAACATGCAAAACATAACACGGGCATTGCATACAAGTTGTCAATCCGTGGCATGTGTCACATATTTCACACTTCCGACATGCAGCACAACTGCAACAACAACAGCAACAACAACTGCAACAATGAACACTTCGCCGTTAGCAACGAGGACAAGCAACTCATGCGTCAAATATTTGTCATTGTTTTTTCAGTTGCCTTTGCACAAACTTCCTCAACTCAACTCGAGGCATACGCGCACTTCTCGCACCTGTCGACATTATTCCGCATACGCGTGTGTGTGTGTGTGTTTGTGTGTGTATATCTTCATTGTGCATGACAGCGAGGCAAATGAAGTGGAAATATGTCAACATGTTGGCATTGCGAGCGTCTAAGTCGGAAACGTTGCATAGCGTCTAGTAAAATGTATTGCCACACAAGAAATGCACGCATCACGCATACGACACGTTGCCAGACGCCAAACACAAAAAATTCCAATGCAGACATCTTTTTTTTTTTTGGGTATATGTGTTTTTCTTATTGTTGATAAGCGCACAAGACAAAAAAAATGTACTTGGCTTATGTAACAAGCATAAATTAGACAAGCAAGGATTTTTTGAAATGCGCTGCAAGGAAGTGATAAATTCTGCATTATTTAGAAAGCATTTCGGCAGCAGCAGCAGCAGCAGCAATTTAATGAGCTGTAGGTGTAATGTAATCTAGGCTGCAGGCGCAGCGCTGCTGGCGTACTCAGTTCCGGCATTTGCTGCCAACGCTGAGCGCATATAAATTACACATGATATTTTTGTATGTTTCGCTGATTTTTTTTTGCTTGTTTTTCTATAACATTTAATTTTTGTTTTATTTCTTGCGCGTTTGTTTCCGTTTTGCCTGTTTTTTTTTTTTTCTTGCAGTTTTCCGTAACATGTCTTTTGCTATATGACGCATTTCCTTCTTGCCATGTTTCCTGCATTTACAATTAAATATATTTTAAATAAATTTTATCACCACTTTTGGCCACTTATATTTGCCATTTCTGCCCTGGCTGTGTGCCAAAAAATCACTTGACGTCTAAAATGAGTGCAATCATGCTGTTTCTAAGCGAATAATAAACATATTTTTTAGCTTGAGCGCAAACACTGAGCCGATTTGTTACTGTCGACTTAACGATTTGTTGGCAAATTAACGCCGTAGTGTTCGTAAAACCGACGTTTCACCCACAAACTAAATTGACCGCATCGTTCAAATCTATTTAACAACGCCAAGTAAAAACCAACAAAATACAAGCCAACCAAATCGATTGACCCCAAAAACCGTAAAATAATTTTATTTCAACCGCGCATCGTTGTATAATTGCTTTTTATTACACGAAAATTGGTTATATAAAATTACAATTATACAACAAACTATAACAACAAAATATTTTAGTTTATTTAATTTTTGAAAATAATGACGCAAACAAAAATGGCGTGAAAATGCATTCATTTTGTTATATTACTTTTCAAAGTGCAAAATAATTGTTTAGAAAACCAAAACTCATTAGGCTGCAGTGAGTTTCAATTGCGCTATGCATGCATTATGTGGAAAAACAACACAAAAAAACAAAACCAAGAAATTAGGAGAAGAAGTGCAACGAAAAGCAATTAACATATATTTTCACAGTTTGACAGGCGTTGGCTTACAGTTTGAGCAGCATACCGTTTTAAAGACACTGTTGAAAGTATACTTTTTGACTAAGCAAACTTTTTTGATTTTTGTTTTGCAAACCAACTTTGAAATCATTGAAACTGGGTTCGTAAGCTACATTTTTGCTTAATAAAATATATCTATAAATATCTATTATAGTTTAGAGTTATCAAGATTTGGCATCAGACTATGAATTATATACAATTTTTACCAGGCACTACATGGAATTTTTCATAAGTGTCATACAAATTATAGCTCCAAAGCTAGAAAAGGTTGTTGGCTATATTATACTGCAAATAGTAAGCTACATTGTTGCGGAATAAAACAATGCTCTATCTATTATACTTTTTCAGTTATTAAAATTCGAAAATTGAAACCCTTCAAACGCTTATGTAATATAAATTTTATTTGCTTTATAATTAGCGGAAATTGTATTATTATTTCTTGTTCATGCGCGCCGTGCAATTAAAATTGGCATGCATAAATTGTCGTTTGTATTTAAGCGACAAGTGCAAACATATTGTTTGCAAACAAAGCGTATTATTGTAACCAACTTAAACAACAACAGTTCAAATAATACGTGCCATGATAATTAGGCACATTGGCTGAATATGTGTGAGTGTGCCTAAATTAATGTTAAAATAATATTTATTGTATGCAAAACTTGCCTGTAATTAGAACATGTTTTAATGATATAAACGTAAAACAATTTGTCAAAATAGAAATGTGTAAATAATTCAACTAAAAATTATAAAAATAATTGCGCAAAATAAACGTGAAAATAATAAGAAAAAATAACATTTAATCAAAAGTAAACAAAGAAAAAAAAATGTGTGAGTTAAGAAAATCCGTTTGATTAAAATAAAGCTGTAAAAATGACAACGTGTGACATCTTTAAGACAGTCAAACATTAATTTAGCATTATTTACAGACACTCTGGCATTTATTTGCATATATTTTGGAGTGAATATTTGCATGCCACGCACAGCTTTGAACACAGACACACACACACACACACAGACAACCACAAATAAAGTAAGTGAGGGGGTAATTTGCAAGATTGGATTATCCATTCAACGATTTGTTTAACTTGAATGCTCTATGCGGAATTCGTCAAACATACAGAGAGACAGACAGACAATCAGTCAAGCAGTCGTCAGTCATAAGTGAGATGTGTGTGTGTGTTGTATGTGTTTGTCTATCGAAAATATTTCTACTGAAAAGCTGTCAATCAAAGACACTGCGCAGAATTCATTGCGCTCAAATAAGCAAAACGTACAATTTGTATATGAAAAAGGCTTTGGCGTTCAGTGTAAATTGACGCAGCGACTTACTTGCCAAACAACACGTGCGCAAAAAACTTAAGCAAGCAGCGAACAAATAGACAAAACCACTCGCACACACACACACACATTTGGTGAGATAAACTTAAATGTGTGCAATCTATCTTTATTGCAATATATTCACTGTCATCAACGGCGTCATATAGAACAGAGCAATGCCACTGCCAAATAACACTCACAGACAGGCCAAAACACACACACAAACACACACACACACACAGACACTTACTTAGAGCAATACATGGCAAGCAAATTTGTATTTATTGATTCATCTTCATCATCACCAATAAAGAGTCGTGACTCTTCTCAGTCGCTTGATATGTTCAGCTCAGCTCAGCTCGTCTCAGTTCGCTTCGGTCCTTCGTTCGTTCGTTCGTTCATTTATTCATTCATGCAATCGCATGCCTTTCAACCAAAACATCCTATCCACAAGCAAACTATAGACAGCACAAAATATAAGAAAGAGCAAACGAACGAACGAACGAATGAAATTCAAGACCATAGAATTCTATTGAATTATGGCAAACATTCGGAATAAATTATCGGCTTAGACAAAGTGTGTCAATGCTTTAAGGCAATGGCAATGGCAATGTTGGCATGCTGAAAGTTGTGGGCGTGGCATGACAGTTACACTTGTCGCTCAGCTCGTTGTCAATTTGACAGTTTGAACGGTGTTTGTTTTTTTTTTTCTTTCGAAGCTGCGATAATATTATTATTACACTCAAAAGTGCCGACAAACCGTCAAACGTTTTGGCATATTCAATGTACAAATATCTATGACTGTTTATAGTCATCGTAAGTAACTGTCTAACTGTATGTGTGTGTACGTACATTGGCAATTAGCCAAAAAAGCGATTTTGGGTTTAAATGTTTTAGCCGCAATTAGGCAAACGCCAAAACTTTATGGCCATGCTAAAATGCAACATGCATTAGAGTAAAATATATATGTACATATGTGCACATTAGATAAGCATTGCCAACTGACGATAGGCAAAGGATATGCAGCTAACCATAATGTACGACGGCCTGTACACATTGTCTAGAAGGGTATTTTAAGTTTGCTTCAGAACAAATGTGTGTAACACTTAGACGGAGGGGAGTAAAGGCCTACAAAGTATATGTCTTCTTATTTACGACAAAAATTAAATTCGATCTAGACATGTCCGTCTGGCCGTCTGTCTGTATTCGCCAATCGTTCTCAGGATTGTTCTATAAAATACTAGTGACTTGAATTCGGAAGGTATTACGCAGAGTATGATATAGTCTATGCCACGCCCACTTTTTCCCACCCAGATCACTAAATACCCCTCTTCCTGCAATTTTGCCCATCAAAGAACAACAAACTAATTTTTTCGTTAATATTTCCATATGAGCACTGCTTTATCACACTTGTTCTAATGTTAGCACTGCTTTATCATTAATGTTAGAACGTAAGCACTGCTTTATCATATTTGTTATAACTTTAGCACTGCTTTATATAATGAGTATCTCCTATCTTACTAAAGATTTTGAGCAATATTAAAATAAGCCATGATAGATTTAGAATATTTGTTTTAGATACGGGTTGTGTAGGGTATTAGATCACCCTTATGTACACTGGCTTTGATTACACACTTTTGTTGTTGTTGTTGTGCACATGCAATTTGTGCTTAGTGGCAAAGAACATTTGAACTTTTTCACATTTAAAACAATTTCGATATTCATGTAATATATCATAATTTTAATATTGCGCATACGTCACGTTGCCTTGCATAATGTTATACCCAAAGCGGCATTTTGCTTCAATTTCTTGTTTCTTCCTTAATATGCCAGTCGCTCTTTTACATATGTATGGCAAGCAGGCAGTCAGTCATCACTTTGCTTTATGAATTATGCATTTTGACCATAATTTTGTGGCTGTGCTGTGTGGTAACATTTTTACACGCACATGCACACACACACACACAATGTGTGATCTGCACAACAAAAGCATACACTTGAGTGCGGAAATACACACACACACATACATACGCATTGTGAAGCAGCTCGAAGACATGATTTCATGCCCTGCATGCGTAATAAAAAAGCATAAAAACAAAGGAAGCTGCCGCTGCGTATTTGTGGCCATAAATGTTGGCAGCAGGTGCGCTGCCAAGCTGACATAAGTGTGAACTCTGAACACACATACACACAAGAATACTACCTTATATAAGTATGTATGTATATGCATGTGTGTTATGACATAACAATGACCTTTGAGCATGTGTTAAAGTGCGAAATATTATAGCAAAAAGCAGTTGTTGTTGTTCTCTTTGGACAGCTTTGTGAATTCGACATAACAACAGCAACAGCAACAACAACAATAACAATAACCACAACAACATGAAATGCGCTATAAGCACCTGAATTAATATGTGTGTGTGTGTGTGAATGCGTGTAAGAAAACGCTGTGAGTATAAATTAAGCCTTCTCGTTGAAATGTGGCAACAATCAAAAATTGTAGCAACAACAACCACACTAATAACAACATTATAGTTTCATGTATTCAACACATAAATCACACGCAACGCAACTTCATGCGTTCGCTTCGGTTTGGTTTGGTTCCCTTCGGTTTGCTTTGGCTTGATTCACTCGTTCATTATTTATTCATTGTGTTTTGTTGCCCACAATCAGACTGCTGCTCATCATGATGTTGCTGTCGTTGTTGTTGTTGTTGATCATTGCTCTGCGTTGTTGGCTATAATGTAACTAATAATGATAATGATAATGATGATGATGTTGAAGCGTTTTGCGGCTTCTGCCACAATCGCAAAATGTTTGTCAATTGGGCTTACATGAAATGCGCAAAAATAAATTCATATGAGAAATACGAACAAATACATAAACAAGCATTTTGTGTGAAATTCATCGAAAGGAGTGCGCAGCTGATGTAAAACAAATGAACAACAAATCGAAGCATTCATTCTTGTTCTTGTTGTTGTGACTTGTCTATTTGTGTTATTTTTTTTTGGCGAAAATGCGTAAAAGCATGAAACAAATCATTTTGTCGCACACTCAGACAGCGTGGCAGACACACAAACTCAACGTTTGTTATAAAAAGAAAAAAGAACAAACCAACGGCGAAGTACATACTTAAACATAACAAATTGCCGGTTGGGAATTTTGAAATTAGTTAAATGAATAAAAATGCGGTAAATAAACCACAAGCAGAGTTGAAGGTGTGTGTGTGTGAAGGTGAGTTTCCTGGTGTGAGAAGCACGACAAAGTAGCTTTGATATGTGTTTGCTATTTAGGGCTATTAAAAATAAGAGGACTACAAGACACAAGTGTGCATAAAAGTGCGTGTATGCTAGAGATAAAAATAAACCAAAGTTAAAAGCAGCAGAGAGTAAAGAAATTAAACCAAACCAAAAAAAAAAAAACACACAACGAATCTATTATAGAAAGTGGTAAAGTTTTGCATAATATTTCAGCGCCTCGCAGAACATTCCACATAATAGACATGTCGTATGCTTGATAATATGTAAGATAGCTGCAACGAGTATGAACGCTAGTGTTTGATTCACCGAAGCAAAATATTAATTCAAATAAACACAGCAACCGATTCAGATCAATTCGTGCACACGACACGACAAATTGTTGGATCGAGCATGACTCATATGCTTTGAACATTTTCGATCGAGCCAAAGCCAAAGCGATTGGTTTGCTTACGAACAAATCGAGCTTGCTCTCTTCTTATATTGAGTATGAACGATTGGTTGATTTCAAACCTGACTGACGATTTAGAGCGCACGAACATGATCGAATCAGCTCGATTCATTATACAGATTAAAACGACGTATGTTACGGGCTAACCTGAGTAAACATAGATCATTGCATTGCCAATTTAACTCTCATATATGTATGTATGTACATATGTCCGCTTAAAACGTTTGCTCTTACGATTCAGCATACGTATTAAAATGACGTATGTTACGGACTAACCTTAGTAAACATAGATCATTGCATTGCCAATTCAACTCCCACATATGTATGTACGCTTGAAACGTTTGCTCATACTATTCAGCATACGTATCAAAATGACGTTTGTTACTGCCTAACCTTAATAAACATAGATCATTGCATATGTTCATTCAGTAAATTGCGCACCACACAACTTAATTTTGCTTGGGTGAATCGTTTATACTCGTTGCAGCTCTCTGCTGTATATTTATATATATTAATCATACGCTTCGTGCGCTAATAAGCAAACTTTATATTTACAAAACATTTATTATTAACAACAATAATTAAACAAGAAATTCACTTTCAATGTCAAAAGACAGAAATTCTCAGCGCACATCACTCAATACTTTGCCGCAAAAGAAAAACAAACAACAAACAAATGCAACTCATTTTGTTGTTTTTTGTTGCTATGCTACAATGTTGTTGGTCAGTGGCAGTGCCTTTGGGCCATGTTACTACTGTGCGCATTCATTAAAACTAATTAATGCAATGGCATTGGCAGCTGTAAGCACTCAGCATTGTTGCACACACACACACACACACACACACACACACGCGCATACTATTGCCGTAAGCGTTGTGCAAGTGATGATTAGACTCATGAGCAACTGGCACAAACTAAAGTACAAAACTCAATTGTATCTATGTGTGTGTCTGTGTGTGTGTGTGTGTGCAACTAAAAAATGTCTGCAAGCGTTTTAGTTTTGTTCGATTACTTGCTGTTTTGTAATTAACTCGCAACACTTCCGTTTCCGTTGCGCAATTAAAGTTGCACTTTTGTTGTTGCTGTTGCTATGGCGTGTAATAACTGCTTGCAATACAATAACAAAATTACACGTTATAATTTAAAGTTGCACAATGGTAAATGTGTGTTTAAATGCTGACAAATAATATCTTATAAATAAGTTTAGTTTGTGGAAAATTGAACTTAAACGATTTTTAGACATTTTCCTGCAGCCAAACGAATTGACCTAATTGAATTTCGTTTATTTCTCAGAACTCTGTGTGAGTTTTGTTGTTTGTTTTTTGGGCATGTTTTTTTTAAACGATTCTCTTCAAACATTAGTTTTCACATTAAATTTCCACCTACGAGTTTAAACAATATGTATGTATGTATGTATGTGTGTGTACATTTATTTTGGCTGTAATTCTTTGTCCTTTTCTTTTTTTCTTTTTTTCTTGCTTTATTATTTTTTTTTTGTTTTTTTTTATATTTTGTCAGTTTTGTCCTTTGGCCGTTTCGATTTTAAAATGAATGTGGTTTCTGTGGTTTCCTTGCCTGTCAAAAGAGAGTAATTATACGACAAAGGCAAAAGGAATTCCCATACAAATAGCCATTTTTGTGCACTTGTGCTGTCTTTCATTCCATTCATTCTTTAGTACGTTTGTCCGCGCGTTCGCTCATACGCTCATACGTTCGTTAGTTCTTTCATTGCCGTCGCACTCATGCCCAATGGTCATTATGCTATCGCTTGGGGAATGCACAACCAAGCGTTGACCAACTTACCTTTTTGCGCGCACAAGTGAGAAGACAATGATGACAACAACAACTACAACAACAGCAGCACAGCGAACAATGTGTGCCCGCGTGTGCTCATGTGTGTGTAAGCGAGATAGCAACATTGTTGTACGTACGCTAGCGCAGCTGTTACATTTACGATGTGGTCATGTTCTCTTTGATGATTTTTATTGTTGTTGTAGTCGTTGTTGTTGTTGCTTTCGTTTTTATTGTCATTACATTTTTTTGTGCAGGTTGTTGTTGTTTTTGTTAATGGCATTCCTGTACGTTTTTACTCGCTTTCTCTCTCTCACTCTCTTGCTCTCTTGCACTCTTTTGTATAAAACACGTGCTCATGTCTTCATCGTTGAAGTTGACGTTGACGTTGATCCACCCAAACGTTTGCCATTTTAATTGCGGTTGCATTTTATTTTAACTCATTGCAATTTGTGCGCAACTTGCTTTAATTAAATTGTGAAAATACTTTAGTCAACAAATGCTTTTAGCATTTTCACATTTTCACATTTTAACTTTTTCATTTGCATTGCATAGCTAATGATTAAATGATTAGTTTAGTGTTTGGCAAATGCCCTTAAATCAATCTATGGCAAATCTCAAAGTTAAGCCACAAGCAAAAGTCTTAATTGGCGAATTAAACCGCATTGACCGAAAACTTGTTAAATCGAAATTTATTTTCTCTATTACTGAAGGAGACGACCGCATGTAGAAGCAACAGCAGCAACAGCAGCAACTGCCATTTAATGAACACTCATTATTGGTGCAGATGCCACAGCATGGTTGAGCAAGTATGCCAAAGTCGCATGCCAATGAATATTATATAACCATTAAGCAAAGCTGTTACACGTTTGTGCACACAGCAAAGCATATTTATATATATATATTAGTGCATATACATATAATACGAGCGAGAAGTTGGCGACACACTGCCAAGGCACGCATAATGATTTACTTATTACACATTGCTCGGTCGCTTATGTACAATTGGCTTTGGTCTTACATTTGCCTAAATTAAGCAAATGCCATGCATTGCGGCAAACACAAGACATAAACATATTTGGCATATATCAACACACACACACACACACACACAGGCGTGCGTACAATAGCGCAATCAGACAAGCGCAAAAGGCAAAAAAAAAAAACAAACAAACAAATTATATATGAAATTAAATTATATTTTATGCTATTTTATTTGTGACACTTTTATGCTTAGAAACTAACACTTACATACATACATATATTACTGATACGCAAGGACAATGTCTTGTATGCTCACAAATGTGCCAACAATGCCGCCAAATACACCGAAAGCGACCAACAGCAAATTCACGATAAGTTTTATACGCCAGGGCCCATAACCGTTGCGATATTGTACGCAAATTTGTATTAGCGCTGGGAATATGAGACCCAATATGGACAAACAGAGTGAGCCGACAAGCGAGAGAAACAGCGACAGATCAGGTATGGCAACAGCGCAGGCAACTAAGCAAACGAAACATACGAAAGTAGTAATTTCATTTGTTAACAATAATAAAACTCATGCTTACATGTCAGCAACACAATGCATGCTCTAATGAGCAACTCGTAGAGTACGTGTTTTGACGTGTCCTTGACGCGTTTGGACATATATTTATTCCAGATTATGTCAGCTGTAACATAGCCCTGCAATGCGTATGAAATCCATGTTGTAATCGCAAAGAAGAGTTTTGTCACTTGTGCCAAACTATAAAGTGTAAGAGTAAGCGAGATAGAGCGAATTAGTAGCATAAAATTAAGTGCCGTCAAGCGTTATTTTGTAACAAAATTAGCAAAATTTATTGCATAATTTCATTGCTTTCATTTGCTTTCAACAAACTAACTTGTGCAAATGTGCAAAACAATAGCATGGCGTATACTTGTTATACGTATTGTATGCAAGCAACGTGTGTGTGCGTGTGTGTGTGTGTTATTTGTCTAGTAGTTGTGCTTAACGTGTGCAATAAATTAATTTAATTTAATTATAACGTACATGTATAATGACACTTTATATGCTTCAGCTAACATTACGTATACGCAACGTGTCGTTCTACTCACATATCATCCTGCGGTATATTCAATGTAACACTGCCTTTTGCGGCCGCACCATAACGCCAATAGCCAAAGAAGCCGAGCAGTACATAAAGCGACAGCACAATTGTCATGCCCATATTCATAATACCGAAGGGACGCAGGTAAGCCTTGGGCGTAGCCATGTTTTCCTCAATGGCGAGTATCTGCGTTGAGTTATGCATATAAATATTCATCTGTCGCGCAGCATGGTCTTATCAGCAATACAATACATACCACACCCACCGCCTCTAAGGCAAAAAGCACGGTGCCAAAGAATATTGGCAAATGTGATACGGGCACAAAAGCTTCACGCTCCGAAATTGGCGGTAAATCCACAAAGATGAAATAGAGTATGACACCGAAACCTGTGCGCGCAAAAAAAAAAAAACATGACTCACCAAAGAATTATGGCTGAGTAGGATATGAGCGAACATACCAACGACTAAAAGCAGATTTGCTGCACTAGAAAAGGGCGCCAGTAATTTCAGATTACGTATACTATAGATGAGAAAGAGCGGTATGAGCAGAAAGCACATGTGTAAGCGCACATCCAAGACGACAAGATATTCGTCAACTATTTGCTTAATGCTCTCGGCAATAAAGACAACATAAACGCAACAGATGCCAAAGTGATAGAACGCCAGAAAGCCATCAACAAAAGGTCTGCAAAAAGGCAAATAATAATATTACGTATACGTCATGTGTGTTAAGTAAATATTTTATACACGTTTTGTACGCACCCTGCTATTGGCACAATGCATTTAAAGCACGGTGGTCCCTGCTTGAAGCCCATTGTCATGGCTTGTGAGAATGACAGATAAGGCACACGTTCACGTTTGCACAACTCATACATCGAATTGATCTTATGACAAACAATAATGTTGAAAGTTGTACAAAGGAAAAGAAATTGTTTTTCACTCACCAATATATGCAAACAATAGACCGCTATAAGTCCAATAACCAAAGTCAATATGACGCCGAGTACGTAACCGGAATTGGCGAAAGCGCTTGGCATTGCCAGCACGCCCGTGCCCACAGAGGCCTTGACGAAGTGCGTGAATGTCTGACAATTGCTAAAAGTTCAAACAAAGCTGTTAAAAGTAAGGCAAAAGCGTATTAATTTCAATGCTTCACCTTGTTGGATTCTTGACATTGCGATGCTCATGTGGATCATAATCATCGCTGGGCGGCGTTGCCGGCAAGGACTTATTCGTTTTAAGCTGTTCGTTTCTGTAAAATGATTTATGGTTTCATATGTGTAAACATCAAAGTGTTGCCGTGCGCTTATCGTAGTCGTGATTTTTAATGCTAACAAACATTATTTTATATCTAAGACAATAAACTAAGTGTAAAGCCATGCAACAATTCAAATGCACAATAACAAATTTGTTAACCAATGGAAAAACTCAACAATATAAAAAAACCTCTTAATTTACGACGTTAGTTCACTGATAAAGCACTTGTATTATAGCAATTAGAAAAACGTTTTCAAATCACTTAAATTTATGACTTCAACAATTGATTATATTCTTAATTGCTTTCCGCAAAGTTCTTACATTTTCAAAAGTTCAAAAACCACTATTATATTGTTTATGTATAATACATTTTTATTTACGTAATAAAAACTAAAGTTTTTTGTTGTTGTTTGTTTTGTTCTGTTTGCGACTTTGATGACTGACAGTAAAAAAATCCGGCTAAATTTCACTATCTTCATACTCACTTCATAATGCCAATGTAAATGAAGAGAAAGCGTTGCGTGTACAATAAACAGACTCAAGTGTCTGAAGACAACTCAATTTAATGGAAAAAAATGTTAACTATGTTTGACGTAATTGAGATAAAAAAAAAGCAAATATAACAATTCTTAAGAAAATTAATAAAAATATTTTTCACATGAGTTGGTTTTGAATTTGTCATGTATCCTTTTTTTAGTTCTATGAAAGTAACTCTTTTCTGTGTGCGTTATTTTAAACTAAGACCGCTTGACTGATCAAATGCCCGAAAGATACTAACTAACAATATAAGAAATAAGTTAACTGTCGATGTCGCATAATCTTGAAGAGCGAACAAACGTTGTCTGCTAATCTAACGAAGTGGGCAGACTTGTAAACAATTATTATCATCGTACTTTTTTAAGATAAAATTTAAGTGATTTTCCGTGTCTCAGCCTGTCTCATTTTTGGTGACTTCTTTTATCTTATACGAACGTTATAGACAGTTTGACTAAATTTGCAATAAGATTTTTAGTAGCTCTCAAAATAAAATCGTTTCTTTTGGGATATGAATTAAAAAAGCGTTCAATAAAGGAAAACACGATGTAAGCCGAACTTCTTCTTTGGTAATAAAACATCAGACAAGCAAGGCGTCAACTGAGAAAGATGCAAGTAGTGTCACACAATAATTCACAGGAGCAAGTTTAAATAATAACATGATCCCAACAAAATCTTGAATTTAAGTTTTTTTTGTTGCCAACTTTGCCAGAACTTATTTGAAACTTATTTAAAAACCATTTTTCCAAACCAAAAAGCTTTTGACCCCATGCGAAAACCATTAATATTAATATTAATACTCTCTGGCGAAAGCCTTTGCTTTTGTGCTTTTGCAAAGTAAAAACAAAAAAAAATAACAACAAACATTAAGCGCTCTCTTTGATGCGCTCTCGTGTTCCAAACAGCTCGGCTCGCCATTTTGAGTTTGCAAGCATGCCAACAAGTGTGTCATAAAACAATTTGCTTTTCCACTTGCTCCGCTCTGTTTGTATTTCTTTCTTTCTTTCTTAACATGCTTTCGCTGAGCACCTTGTTTTTTTGACCGCTCGCGAAAATACATGATCTGTCGTGCGGAGAGCACAGGCAGAATAAAAATGATACGAACGAAAACAGTTACTACTCATTTGAATACACAAGCTCTTTTTTCGCTCAGTTGCAAAACGACGCAGACGACAACAAAACGACGTCGCGTAGACAAATTTAAACGTAGCATGAAATAAAAAACGCTTTAATACATTTTTCCAACGAATTTTTCAGCGAAAAACTAAGAAAAACAAGCATGTGAAATAATAAAACTAAATTTTTATTAAAATTATTGTTATATATTCAAATACCAAAATAAATAAATATATGTTTTAAATGAAAGACAAAAAAAAATAAACGCATACAAGTTATACCGGTTTACATTGACAGTGCAATTAAACAACAATTAAAGTTTAAATATTAAGCATAAAAAAGAAGAGAATAACATTGAAATTTTAATTAATTTCTTCGCGCAACTTTTGTAACCCACAAAAAAAACAAAATTGCCAACAAAAACCTACGAAAAAAGGCCTAAACAGCAAAAATTAGCACACAGAAAGACAAAAATTAGTAAAGCAGCAAAACCATATACAAAATGGTTTACTCCATAAAGGTGAGCAAAGCAAGAAAAAAAAAACATAAAACAAAAACAAAAATAATCAAATAAAAGCAATAATAAAAATAGAACCCCAAACCGCAACCCCTTCACAAATCAACTTAAATCGACGAAACACACGATATTATTTCTAAGCACTTTTTTTCCTTCTCTTTTTGTCGCATTTGTTATTTTATATGTTTAATTTATTTTCGCATTCATATAATATTTCTTCTTCATTGTTTTGCCTTTTTTTGCTGTTAACTAAAACTCTCTTTTTGGTATCTTCTTCGTGTTGTTTGTCATATTTTTTTTTTAATTTAGTTTGAATTTATGTTTTTTCTTTTGTTATTTGTTTGCTTATTTCTGTGTTTGTTTGAAGTATTTGTGTGTTTATTTTGTCCGGCAAAGTTTTATTTGGTTAAACGCTTCTACCATAACTCAATGCAATTAAAACGCTTAATGAACTTGCTCATGTTCTGCTTTATGACCTTATTTGTGTGAATGCCACGTATGAAGTTGGCTAAAAGGGCCAATAGCCATGCTTCAAGGCCACACACGAATTTGCGATTTGATCAACTTCATTTCCAAAAGTATTCTTGGTGTCTGTAACAAGCAGGCAAATAATCACAAGTGTTGATCAAAACTGTACGACGCAAATAATAATAATTACATACATGACATAATCTATAAAATATCGAAAATATATTTGTACATTATGACAATCGTACCAGCAAACCGGCGATATCAATACGTCTATAAATGGAAATTAAATAAAAAATAAAACAACAAGCAACTTAAAAGATACGAATTCACTTGTATATATATAAGCTAACAAATAGTTTCGGCAGACAAGCAAACTTTTTATGAGGGTTTTCAAACAAAACAAATTTTCCGCTTGTTTGGCTAGAAGATTTTCTTCGTAAAACAATGCATGGCGAATGCTAAGATTAACGCGACTCAGCGTTATTGAATTCCACATTGTTACATTAGAAATATTACTGCGTTTTTCTTCGAAGTATTAAATAAATTACAGCAAATATAATTGATAGCAATTACCACACAGGGGCGGTTCAAATAACAATAAATAAATAACAATGTTGTACAACAAAGACAGCACTTCACAAAGGGGGGTCACATGATAGACTTCGATTTTTTTTAAGAATAAAACAATAAATAAATAAAAATAAAACACCTATATTTTCAATAGATTTATGCCTTTACTATTCTCGAAGTGTTTAAAGCTACCCCTGACTATGCAGTCGTTGAAATTTACTAAGTATAGAGAGATATAATAAATATATAGTTTGTATTACTGAGCGTCTAAAATAAGCCATAATTAAATCATTAGGTTGACCTACACGCGATGTCGCCATGCATCAAACGCATTTGACACCAATTTGCCCAAACCTGTTTTTATTGCAAAAAAAAAAAAAGTGCGCAATTTATTATAGAACATGGCATAGGTGCAGATAAACTCGGCTTAAGTATCAAACCTTCATTTAATCCGACAAGTAATTCCCAAGCAAACAGGTCACTTATATAATGTTAACTTCAGTGATTAAAAACAACATATCGAATTGAAGCAACAAACTAAACGTCAATTTTTCCGCCATAAACAACTTTTAATTGTTAATTAACGAGTCTTACTAACTTGAAATGCGCTCGTATAAAAACGACTTTTACATGAGCACAGTTGATTAGCGCAATCAAATCAGTCAGGACTTTACTGGACATAAAATGGCATAAAATTAAATGAAATTGATGGGCGACTGATACCAGAATAGCTCAAGGTTAGATTTTCAGTTGATATAAAAACTAAAAAGCCTAAAACAATAAAAGTATTTCAGGCAATAATGTTGATAAGCGCACAAAACCACAGACAGAAGTCAATTTGTTGCAGGCAATAAATATTTTAGCCAAACTTGTAAGCCAAAAATTTAAATTGAACTTGCAATGCTTTGAAATAAGAGTGTCTTTCAGCGTTATGGTTGCGCTGCCCCTCAGGCTCATCAACCATCACCTGTGGCGCACATCATAAACATTACTAATTTTCTATATTTTGTTTTAATATATTTTTGTATCTCTAGCGCTTTCTGCATATGGCGCGATGTTTATTTTTTCTAATACTTCGAAGGCAATCTTATCAAATTAGCCAGAAGCTTTTGTTATTTATAAATTTTAAACGACAAACATTTAATTTATTATGTCTCTTGTTGTGCTCACAGTAATAAAAAAAAAGAATTAAAACATATAAAGAAAAGGTTGAAAAGCAAACAAAAATAAAACAAAAGTATTTTTGCATTTAGATGTTTTGGTCAATAACTTCTTGATTGATGCAAATTTTATGTATGCCGTTTCGTTATGTGTGTTAATATATTCCGTTTGAATTGCAAATTGTGCCTCGCGTCTTTCGCACATTTGCTATTGCTATTTTGTGATTGATTTGATTTTGTAAAGTGCCGAAATCGCGCCACTTATAGATATCGTATAATAAAACTCAAAAATACTGCTTGTACATAAAATAACACGTGTTTGATTTCTTAGAATTCGGAAACCGGCGAAACCGACTATATCTATGTGGATTGCACAAGCGTCAAGCAGCCCAAATACGATGAGGAAACCGGTGAGCCATTGAATGGACAGTTGAAGGTGCGCTATCGCAAGCATGGTAATTTTCATATACCCAAAATGTATCTGCGCGGCACCTGTTCCGATGAATTTGAGAATAGTTTAACAAATCGCTTTTGTGGCGAAGATATCACAGTGAAGGCGATAACCAATGATGAGTCCAAGGTATTGCCGCCCAAGCGTAAAATGTATGAACGCGAAGATTACATCAAGATGGATGGCGTTTGTAATGTAAGTTATTAAAACATACATAAGCAATTATTTTTATTAAGACTAATTTTTCTATTATTTTAATAGGATATTGTGCTTGGCTATGCTAAGGACAATCATCGTTTATTTCTCATACCGACGCTTTTCTGTTTCAATATTTATATGGCCATTGCCTTGGCCTTCATCGAGCTCGTCATGCATTACTGGGCGCATCACAAGAACAGGCTGACAATGAGCAAGCAATTGTACTTTCGCAGTCCATTGCATGTGCTATCCTCGCAATTCTGCGCTATTTGTCGCACCGAATCGGACAGCAAGTATAACAAGATATTTGAATCGCTGCATAAACAGATGCGCAATGCACACCGAACGGGCACACTTAAAGATATCACAAAAGCAATGGGTTGACTTAATGCGAGCACAAATGTTTTTTGCCTTCATTTTAAGCTATTAACAATAAATTTTGGTTTCTTTTATATATATAACAAAAATATATATACATATATACATATGTATACTTATAAACCATAACAGTTTTTATTATTTAAAACAAATATTGCAACTTTAAACAATTTGTCTGTCCGACATAAATGCATTCAATATCACTTTAGTGTTGTATTACTTTAAGGCAAACGTGTTTTTCCCACCTCCGTCTAAACTTCAATCTGTGCCATTTTCTTAAGATTCGAAGCTACTGTGAACTTGCAGCCAGTGGCGGCGGTGATGTCGTCTACGGTATAACCTTCGGCAATCTCCATCAACGTCAGACCAACGCCTTTCTCTACGCTGAAGACAGCCTAAAGGTGGATTTGTATAGAATTATAAACCAAGAAAAATCAACTATCATTATCACACACACCTTTTCGGTTATTATCAAGTCGATAACCTCCTTGCCCGTGAGCGGCAACGAACAGCTTTCTAATATCTTTGGCGCACCATTACGTGCATTGTGTTCCATGGTAATAATAACTTTTGTGCCAGGTGCTGCAACCAAATCCATAGCGCCACCCATACCTTTGACAAGTTTGCCCTAAAATATAAAATACAAGGAATTATATATAAAAAAAAGTGCCAAGACATGACAAATATTACGCACGGGTATCATCCAGTTGGCCAAATCACCCGTAGCCGAGACCTCCATAGCGCCCAAGATTGTAAGATCGACATGACCACCACGTATCATCGCAAAACTATCATCGGAACCAAAGAAACTCGCACCTGGCAGTATAGTGACACTCTCTTTGCCGGCATTTATCAAATCGGGATCTACTTGATCTTTAGTTGGAAACGGGCCCAAGCCAAGTATGCCATTCTCTGACTGTAACATGACATTCATGCCCTTCGGTATATAGTTGGATGACAGCACAGGTATGCCAATGCCCAGATTTGCATACATGCCATCACTAAATTCAATTGCAACACGACGTGCAATACGCTCACGCAGCTCCTGTCCAGGATTTGGTTTGGCATCGGCCTTACTCTCATCACGTGGCTCTGTGAGCCGCAAACGTTCAACGCGCTTATTATAGTTGCTGCCCTTGAAGATGCGATTAATGTAAATGCCGGGCACGTGTATTTCATCGGGTTGTAATGCGCCCACCGGCACAATCTCCTCCACTTCGGCAACGGTGATTTTCGCTGCACGACACATGGGCGCATTGAAATTACGCGCTGCCTTGTTAAACACTAAATTGCCAGACGCATCTGCTTTTTGTGCTTTGACAAATGCGAAATCCGCAAAGATTGACTCCTCCATGACATAATTACGTCCCTTAAACTCCTGTACGGGTTTTTTGCTACTGGCGATTTCAATTTTGCCATCCGCAGTGTATTTCACGGGTGCACCACCCTCTTGCACGAGCGTCGCATAGCCAGTGGGTGTGAAAAAGGCCGGTATGCCGGCACCGCCAGCGCGTATCTTTTCAGCGAGTGTTCCTTGTGGCGTTAGCTCAACCGCCAATTCGCCAGCCAAATACTGACGTACAAGTTCCGTGTTCTCGCCGACATATGAGCCAATAATCTTTTTGATCTGTTTCTGTTTGATGAGCACGCCCAAGCCGCAATCGTCGACTCCTAAGAAAATACACCATTTCATATAATGAATTGATTTGTTGACATTATGATTTTACTTACCGCCATTGTTGGAAACGGCAGTCAAATTCTTGACGCCCTTTTGCTTCAACGCATCAATCATCTTCTCAGGTATGCCACAGATGCCGAAACCACCAAATAGAATTTGAGCGCCATCAGGCACATCTGCAACCGCAGCACTGGCTGACTTGTACACTTTGCCACTGCTGGACTTGCCGCTCGTAGAATAGCAGGCAATGAGCTAGAAAAGGATTTACGATTAGCAACATTATAAGAGGGCCCAAGCCCGCAGTGCGCTACTGCAATTCAGCGCAACAAAAAATAACAAAAATATGCAAGTATTTATAAAAACTGTGTTGCTATTATGTAATATCTGCTAGTATTTATTTGTTTTGGAAAATATTGAAAGCTTTTCTACGCACACTATCAAAGTTATCAGTTCGTGTGGGGGCCCAACATCACGCGATAACAAAACTACAACTACAATACAAAACAGAAAGCCGGCTACAACGAATTGCCATGCTCTGCCTCAAAAGAATTGCCAGATTTGGCATAAATTAATAATTTTTTATAGCATGACAAAAATAACCTAAGCAAACTTGTTTACGTCCAAACAAGTTCTAATTGGATTTCATTACTTGTTGTTTTCTAACATGTTGCATGCCAACAGGTGCTTTGCACTCATGCTGATTAGAGATAATTTGCATAAGTTGACAATGAGGCGATATTTTTTACTATATAACTAAAGTAAATGCCGTTTTTTTTATCTACTAGATAAACTTAGATTAAAGTAGATTAAAAAATCTAACTGTCCAACAAAACCACAACGATTTAAATACATCTCCCACTGAAAATATCTCATTCACTCACCTTAAATGTGTGCTGCTTATTGCCGATACAATTGTTGACCAAGAATCTGCGCAACATTTTGTTTAAAAATAAAACTTATTTATTTACTACGCTTAAATTTGTACAGAACAATAATAACAACAACACCACAAGAACAAGAAAAACAACCGCACCACGCAACGTTCCAAATACAAATGAGCAGCTGCTGGCAACAGCTGTGCGCAAGTCATCTGTGATAACGCATCTGGATAAAAACTGGTATGGCAACACCATGCCATAGCGATAAGTCAACGGAAAATATTAGTTACTAGAAGCTCGTACGAATGCATTTGAAACAGCAAAGAAGTTGCTTGCTCACTTACAAATCACTTGTTTGACCAATAAAGCAATATACATACTGAACGAGTAAAACGAATCTTCACACTTCCAATACTACCACTCGATTCGTATCGTTCGTTTGAACCAAGTCAACAAATTACAAATGTTTCAATTGGCAGCCATTCGTTTAAAACCAGTTTTTCAAATACGAATGAATCAATGTTTCGGATAACATGGAATTAAACGCGAGCCAAATGTATTCGTGCGGGCTAGTCCCAAGTGTTATCAGTCCATCATGTTGATAACAGGGCTCCACTTTCACTGAGTGAGTTTCTTTTTAAAAATGGTTCCAAATATTTAATAGTTTCAACAAGCAAAACGGAAAAGACGGATGTGCCTGCAAAAATTTTAACGCGGCAGCACTGTTCACAGCTGTTCTTTGTTTTTGATTGCTCTTTACTTTTGTTTTCGTTTAACTGTTCGTCATTTTATACTGTGAGTTCGAAGAGAGAAGTTTGCAATTAAATTGCTTCGCAAATAAACAATTTCAGTGTGTGTGTTTAAATATTTAAACTAATAAAAAGTGCTGCAAATTATAATAATTGTACAACGCAGTCAAAAAGAATCACCTTTTGACACCTTAATAACTGTAAATTATACCCAAAATGGCACCTTAGAATTGTTTTTTTTTTTGTCTCTGTTTTATTTCGTCACAAACGTGAGTATGTTGAAATTGTTTATACATTTTGCGGTAAAAAAAAAACCGAACAAAAACCCCCAAACCTTCGTTAGCTTTTCATAAGCTTACTACGCAGTTATTTTACTTTTAACATGACGACTATGATGTCTTTTGCTTGGTCTATTATTTGATGGACACTGAAAAACAAAAACCAAAAAACAATAAACAATAGCCGCTGATAAGACAACCTACCACAGTTTAATTGTTCATATGTACGCATTTAAGTGCTCTCTCCTGTCCTTTGGATTGACAGTTTATCAACGAACTGATTGACATGGAAAAATCTTTTGTAAAATTTACATTTCAATGCAAAGTGAAGTTCAAAGATTCCTTACAATAACATTAAAAACCTTGCATTAGAGGCCCGACTGCCGTGACTGATGCGCCGTGGTGGTCGTTTGCTTGTCACTGAAATTAATATTGAATTATATACTCGTATTAAAACCACAACAACAAGCTAATGTTAAGTGCTAAACAAATGCTTTGCTTTCGTATTAGATTACTTTGCCTGGCAACAAAATCGATTGCATTTTTAGACATGAACTTTCAATATACTCTAGACTAAAAATAAATAAAACAAAACAAATAGCAATCATTTCCATAGTTCACCTCCCCCATTAGAGAACAACAACCTACAGTAAGTATTGTAAATGATGGCGTTACGTTGTTTGCTTCTTTTTCTTCGCAAAGCGGATTATCGCGGCCAGTGCGGCATCACCGGCAACTGTAAATTATCACGCATCGTTGACTATTCAAAACGCACACAAACTACTGCTCCCCTTTTCTACGCCCTCAATAATAGATTATTGCTTATTTATTGCATATAATGATTGTCTTACTTGTTGCTTTTTTAATTACAGCCGCCTGTTGTTGAACGTCAACGGTTAAGCCTCCAGCGTCAGGCATATCAATCACACTGTTCAGTTGCCATTCAACTGTTGACTGTGCTGCACATAATCGTTGTTTGAATAATTGTTGCTGTTGCGGTGTCTGTATACTGAGTTTTATACCGAACTCGATGCCGGCAACTTGGAGTAACACTACAGCTGTGTGCGTACGTGCAAAGTGCGTGTCGCTGACTCTAATCATCAACGATTCGTTATCTGCGTTGCTAATTTGCGATGGCTCAATCGCAGCACCAGCAGCAGCAGCCAGAACATGAATTACTCTTGGATACATTGAGTGCTCTTTGGTCGCATTATCTGAATGCAACTGAGCCTGAGTGTCGAGGCGACGGTGTTAAAAATGATAACGTGCTTGAACATGACCATGCCAAGGTTTGTGCTTTTATCATTGAATATATACTATGATAGGAAGTAAACATTTCCATTGATAAATTGCATGGGAATCTTTTTCATTACAGAAACATTGGCTGCAGCTGTTCTTATACAATTTTCAATTTCTTGATGAACAAACGGCACAAGAAGATGACTTTAAAAGGCATTTACGCATATGGCAATTACGTTATTAAATACTAATTAGAAATGTCTTACAGTTTCTTCAATACTATACCGGAGGAGTTGTGCTCCTATTTACTCGAACAAGTCTATCAAATAATCAGTGCATCAAAACTTTTTACTAACGAGTTAACGAACACGGATCAAATTACCGATAATGATGAAAATGTAACCAAACACAAAATCAAACATAACTTTGCTCAGGTCTGTGTATGACAATAGTTTAATTAATTATTATATTTATTTACAATTATTTATATTTTAGTTGATACTGAGCACGCCAAGTGATTGCAGTAAGATTGTTGCCCTTCGCACATTTCTCACTAATGAGTTGGGCCATCATTTGCTGACTTTCTTGCTGAAAGTTGATATGAAAGTAAGAAATCTTACTGAAACCATTTTGTAATACAAAACCATTAAACGAATTCATGTTTTGCAGCTAATCGCTTCGCAAAAGAGTTTATGTCAACTGTGCATAAACCTATTTCCCAACTGCAATTGGAGTGATTGTGTGGAACCGCTTGCGTGTGCTACAAACATCTGTGACTTTATAAATAATTTTAATATAAATACGCGTAACGCAAAAACCAGAAAACATCAGCAACAACAACATGAACCGCATCAACCACAAACTCAACAATACAAACAGCGCCAGAGTCAATTGACAGCCTACATATCTAAGCCTATCGTGGATTTGGAGAGTTTTATAAGTTCAACCAAATCAAGTGATGAAATTGCACTTTTACTAATCCAATTGCTTACCAAATGTGTACACGCGGAAAGAAATGCCGTGTTGGGCACACAAGCAATAAGCATAACCGTGCACAACTTTGCCTTAGGCTATCTGTGTGCGGCTAATGTGCCAACTGATCAAACAGCGAAGAACAACGATGAAATCATTAAGTTTGAATTATTGCAGCTTATTGCAAAGTGTATGAACAATTTCTATGCCAACGATGAAAATCCAAATGTGCTGGACATTAATACCACTTTGAGTCAATTGCTTTATGCTCTGGTTGCCAATCGTGAGCACACACAATTAGCCTATGCAGTGCTACAGATTATGTTTAGCATGCTGCACAATCTAATGGAGGTACTAAGTAAACGAAGTCAACGAAACAATTATCACGTGGCGAATGGTAATAATCAGCTAAATATAATCGACGAGCAGACGTTCAATGCATGTTTTGACGTTTTAAATGAGCTATTAGACAGACCGAAGACAGCAGAAACAAATGATGAACATACAACACAACTTATTTTCACACAAATCTATAAAACTCTGCTCAGACTAACACAGAATCTGGCACGCTATGAACAAAATTTGTCTTATCTTAACGACTCAAACGGTGGCAATTCGTCGCAGCACAAGCCGCCACGACGTTATAAGCGTGCCAATACAAGACAGTTGCATTGCTGCATAAAGGCTAGCCAGCAACAACGTTCGCTCGCATGTTACTTTCAACGCAAAATCTTCGCGCTTTTGCCAAACCTAAGCACCGAACTGCAGGAATACAGCATGCGGCACCTATTGCGCTCAGGCAGCTGTTGTTGCCACTATAATCTGACCAACTATGCGACTTGCCTTAAACTTGCTACACAAATCGGCGCAAGCTATCAAAAATGTACCTATAAGTTTCTACATCAACACATACTGAATACGCTCTTCATGCGTGTCGGTTCAACTTCAAATCAGATCAAATCCGAGTCAGCGCAGTGCACAAACTGCAACGAAAAATTAAAATCACAAATATTTCACAGTGATTTGCTGAACGTTTACAAAGCGGCTTACAAGGGTCTGCCAGCTGACAATTCGCTCACGTTACTGCTATTTTTGAAGCATCTGAAACATATTGCTTACCTGCTGGCTTACGATTTGGCCGCTGGCATAATAGCCGAAGTGGTGTTGCCCATATTCAGGCAATACAAGGAGCAAGTTATGCAACCGGTGGCTGTGTCTGCAACCACAACGCCAACGAATCACTTGGCTAAATTACAATTGCCTTTGGAATACAATAAACGCATTGATTCACTGCGTGCACTACATGAATGCCTCAGCATATTTGTGATGTACTTAAGTGATATACGCTTGATTAAGGCCTTCTATAATGAGGAAAATATCAAACATATGGAAGACCTACTAAGCATACCGGAATTGCAACGCGGTGTCTGTGATCTCATAAAGGTGGGCATCGATAACATAACATTCCTTGGCGATAGCAGCCATGAACAAAGCGCTTTGAGTCGGCGTCTAATTACACTGCAATTGAATAGCAGCGATCGTGCGGCACGCTTATTCCACGCATTAGTCGCACGTTGCGACAAATCGTCTTCGAATCAGAATGGAAAATTTTGGCTTGACGATGCTAGTGTTACTGATAATGTGCCATTGTCCACAGGCCATAAGCCAGTAGATGTACTTTACATAGCCGCGCTACAGTGGACACTCAACTATGAGTTACTGAAAACAAGTCAACTTTTCTACAATGAATTTGCCAAAATATACTCAATTGTTGTTGAACCAGACGACGATGAAGAGGTGAAGCAAGAAGAATCTGGAAATGGCAATGTCGAAGGTGAAAATACTCATGTAGCAACGTCGAGCGCTTTTAATCTTAAACGTGGTGACAAGACTATAATCGATATATTAAAATTGAACTATAATGCTCTAAGCTGTTTTCTAATGTTGCCTGGCAGTGTCACAAACGATGTCGTTTCAACCACAGCGACAGCAACAACAACGCCAACTAAAAATAATCATAGCATTGACAAAGGCAACGTTTGTCAGCCAAGTTCGTTGGAAGCGCTCGTTTCCAATGTCGAAATGCCAGCAGAGTTTCAATTGGCGTCGTCTCATAATCCCATGATCAGTTCAACATTGTCAACCATCAACACCACGTCGACCTATGACGATAGCTCATTGGACTACACATCAATTACAACGCACTATGCGCCAGACAGCTTGGAAACAACAAGATTTTTGAATCGTTTGCAAAACACAGACGAAGACAAGAGTATCGTACTCTTTGACATACGTAATCAGATTGCGACTGTGCCAATTGACCACCACCACACAACTGCGTCTGTCACACCACAGCTGCGGCTTGACAACGTTACGCACAATACGCAGCCGACATCTGCTTGGGTGGAGGCAACCTCAACTGTACAACAACAAAGTAATGCTGCGGCCGCCGCTGCTGAAGGCGCCGGGATTATTGGAAAACTATTTAGTATTGTTGGTTCGCTTTTCACTGGCAGCAGTAGTCGCAATAGTACGGAAACATTAGCTCCGGAAATCGATAGTGAATTACGTTATCTGTATGAGCCAAATAGCGAATGCAAAAAATTTCTACTGAAGCTGTTTGAAGCGACTATGGCAATTTGTATCAAGGGCTATCAAAACGAAGAAGGTGAGTAACCAAATAGATAAGTAACTCATGTATTGCGTGTTAGAGATTTGTGTGCCGGCAAAATGAATACAGTCGTATAGGAAGACTTGAAGAAGCCATATGAATAGTTGTCAACCTCGAATGCGCCGATTACAAAACCAGGCAAATCGCTGAGGCCCAAAGTATGACAGAGGGCGAGTGTAAGCTGCGAAACTTATAACTGCACTGTGCGGTTGTGCGCCTCTGCCTGCCCGACTGCTATACAAACTAGTACCGGCAAAGGCGGCAATGAGTTAATTATTAGCAAACAAACAAACAAAGCAGCGAGTCGGCAAGAAAGTTAACTAAGTCACAACCGCTGCGTCTTTAACTAAGATTAGGTTACACCAACGTGTTGAGGTTGCACACGCCACATGGAGAAAACTCGTCGGTTGTGTTAGTTCGATCGTCAGCGAGTATGCTTGCGTGTTAATGGCATTCCAAAGCAGAAAAACAAAAATTATGCTCTTTTCCACACGTACCGCAAGACTTTGGTGGCATTTGCCAGCAGTAAGCACTTTTGCTTTGGCGCTCGCTAGGGTCTGACGGCAACTAGACAAGGGATTCATTGTAGATGTTGTTTTGTCAGATGTTGTCGTTGTTTGTACAAGATAAGAAGAGATCAAGACAACGCACTTGATTTCACGGCAAGTCAATCAGTCAGTTTAACTCAACAATTATTTAAGTTTTTTTTTTTATTAAATAATACTTGTTTTTATTTTGATTACAGTCGAAAAGATGCAAAAACATTTAAGAAAACTAAAGGCGATTATAATAAGCAATGCAGAGACACATTGGCCCGAACACGCGGAACATAATACGCGTGAAAATGTTGTCATACAGACGCTGCAAACATTATTAAAAATAGCCGAACTCTCGCACACGCTCAACGAGCCGGCGGGGATTGTGCACAGCAGCAGCATGTTGACGACAGCTACGGAGGATGCGTTGACATCATCGCCCCCATCGTCAGCAACGCGTGCACGTGCACGTTCGTTCAACAGCAGCATTGGCGGTGGTGGTGGCGTAGAATTGCCAAAACTGCGCATGTCCACACAGTTACCTGCTAAGAATTCAATTGCGACACCGCCAACACCACGTCGACCCATCTCAGGCGAAAGTGGCGACGCCGATTACTTCTCAACACGTGCCTCATTCGTGTGCGCCGATAGTGAGCTGGAATTCAGTGAAAATGACAACGATTACTATCTGACCGCAGATGAAGGCTACGAGGCCGATGGTGAAATACCCGAAGTAACCGATTCCGACAGTGAATTGACAAACAATGGTAATGGCACAAATGGACATGGTGGCGATATTTGGCATGCGCTACAGCCCACATCACGTTATCGTACCCATGTGATGCATGTTGGTCTGTGTCGTCTGGTGGTAGAGATACTAATTGAATTGTCGAAACAATGCATTCAAAATCCTGTAGGCTGGACGGACAGTTTGACACAGCTTGCAAATCGTATGTTTGTCATACGGGACTATCTCGGAGGTTCACTGTTTTTACTGCAAGGTTTTGCGCCCATTCTAAGTTGCAACGATGTGCGCTTGAGAGGTGAGCAGTCTCTACGTTAAATCTTTATTTTTTATTTATATTTAAACTGCTCTTATTTACATTCAACAGAACTACAGCAATCTGTGTTGGAACTGGTCACGCATCTTAATTCGCCAGATATTTTGAGCACATATTTTAGTATTTTGGCCACAAAGAATCCACCAATGGATATATTAATCAAATACATGCAACATGTGTCAGTGAGTTCCCTGAAGAAAGCACAGCCAAGCTCTGAGCTTGAATTTCCGGTGACAATTGGCAAGTTGGTTGCTACTTTGAAAGCACTCGTTTATAATAACAAACCACGTTTTTTGCTTATTTTTTAGATGGTAAATGTATCACTACTGCTGAACGCCATTTAACCGAGCACATCGATCGTATGCGTAGCTGTCATCTCACCTGCCAAGCAACAACGCCCTTTACACGTGCACCATGCATTATACCCGTAACACATACGCGTCTATGGCACAATGATGGCTGCACACTCTCGCTTTGGCTCGAAGTTAAAAAGAACCAACCGAATACACAACGGAACTCAATGCAGTTAAATGACGATGAGTTGCGTAGCTCCGGCGAAGATGGAACGGTAAGTGTTTGGTTAGCATTGATACAATTGAAAACATTTGATAACTAATGTGAATATAACACACAGAAAACACACATAGCATCGTTTGGCACAAATCAAGCCATGCTCAGCTTGTATATCAACAATAATATGCAATTAGTGTTGGAGATGTGTAAACCGAACGCAGAACAACCGACAGCAAGCAGCCGAACGGCAACACAAGCGGTACCAGTGTCAGTGGCCGATATATCCTGTGAAAATGTCGATGTGCATACGACAAACCCAGAGGTGACAATAGAAACTGAAAACCGCAACGGTGATCACAGATCTCAGCAACAACACACGGGTGAAAACAACAACGCATACACAAATGGGCGTTCACCATTCCGAAAAGCTTTAAAGCAAACGAAGCAAGTTTTAATCAACAGCTTCAATCATATGCACTTTCTGAATGGTCATCATCAACCAGGCAGCGAACTAGATTCTTGCTTTGAGATCTCAAATATACAATTAAAGTACATGCGTTTGGCGAAAAATAAATGGACACATCTTGTGTTAGCTGTTGATAATCAACCGGAACGACTGGACATCACAATTTTCATTGATGGTCTTGAGAAACATACAATCAGTTTGCCTTTTCGTCATTTTCGTGTTGTTACACGCACGCATAGCTTTCAGCTGCTAGCGTTAGGCGACAGTGTACCGCCGCGTAATGTCAATCAAAACTTGTCATCATGCACCGAGTCACGCTCCACTTTAGACGTGTGCACACCACGTCTTAGCATTGCAAATCTCATACTCTTCAATCGCAAGATTGACACTAAAGATGTCATACTGAATTTGACCGCCTTGGGTCCAGATTTTACGGAATTTACGCAGTGTCAAGTCGCCAATTGGAAACCAAATTATGGTTATTTAAATCTAGCGAAAATGTCAAGTGCCAACTTTGGCAACTTCGGTGAATCAATGAAAGTACTGCGTCAAGCTAGGGTATTGACATATAGTGCACAGCAGCCGGACATGGTGATTGGCTACGATAGCAGTCAAGAGTTGGATAATGCAACCTATGGTCGCCCATATGGCTTAATACTCTACGGTGAGCTGCTGCAAAATGAATTGCAATCCTTGCAGACATCGACAATACTATGTGGTGGTCTTTCGACGCTTGTCTATCTTTTTGCAAAGGTAATTTCAGCATACTTATTTAAATTTACGCAGTAATTAATAAATAATAAATATTTTAGGTAGTTGAAGTCTGCAACAATGCCAATACACAAGCCTTAGCACTAGATTTACTGCTCTGCGTCGCACATTCCGAAACTCAATTGTTTACTGAATTTCAACGCAATGACTACATAAGTCTTATTGGTTATGTAATTAAATCTGAACGCTGTACAAAAGACGTGCAATTACTAAAGAGCATAATCAATAATGCCTGCACGCAGCCGTTGATCTGCAAAAAAGGGGAAACACTTCAAGTTAATGAGAATACCAACGCAATCGTTGTTTATCCACGCCTGATTATCGCTATGCTACATCGTTATTCGGACTGGCATCGTTCCGGTGCGAAACACTCGGACGTGTTGGACATGTTATTCCGTTGCATCTTAGCATTAACGCGCGAGAAGCATCCACATCGTGATTTCAACATGGAGCAATTGCAAAAAGTTGGAATAGTCAAGGAAATGTTGAGTATTTGCAAAGTTTATGTCATTGAGTCACCAAATCCAGTTTTCATATCCAAAGAAGCGGCTGAATACTTTGTGCAAATATTGTCTGTCTTTGCTGGTTCACCGCCATCACCGTCATTGCTGGATGAGATTATGAAGCTGTTATTGCTGCTGCAAAAGCCCAGTGAATGTTATGTTTTGCACGATCGTGCTAAATTTTACTTTCTGTTAACACCAGATTTGCCTACGAAGGAACGTTCAACGATGGCATCAAATTTAAGCCGCGTTACTTCATCTCTCCGTCGTAGTGCACCGCGAAGACATCCTGGCGCTGCAGTGCCTGTAACGGGCAAAAATACCACGGACATAGATATCAAACGTTTAGCACGCATTCACCATTTACGCAAGCTTCATGCGAGCAATTCGACCTATAAACGCTCACTGTTTCAATTTGAAGAGATGCTTGACAGAGTCGCCGATTGCACAAAGTTAAATAAGCCGGCCTTGCGCCTGCTGAGTCCAACTGAGGCCACCAGTTGGCGTAGGAAATATAAGCGACACATAGATTTGTCACCAGGAGCTGGAACGACAAATCACGGTCACATACTCAGTCCGCAGAAGATCACACATCGACGATTCCGCACCTCATCAGTCGATTCTAGTGCAAAATGCACAAAGTCAACCAATCAAAACGCTAAGCATAGCTTAGGTTCCCTTGGAGCTGGTTCGCTGTTTGGCTTTGAAAATTTTGGCAGCGATGGCATGTGTGGCGAAAGTGGTCTGTGTAGTTCTTCAACACCTTACCAAAGACGCACTAGAACGTCCGTGAAGACAGATTTCTACAGCACCGAAGGTATTATGACGCTACAAGAAAGTCTGTTAACCTTACTAAAGGACTCTCTGTGTTTACTGCCCGATCGTGCTGTTGACGACGTTCTCTTACATTATGTTAAACTCGAGTTCTTGCTCGTTTTGGCCAATCACAGCAGTTGTGCCGTGCGTGCAGCAATCATACGTTTGTTAGCTGCGCTAACGAAACGTTTGCCACAAGCGGAGCTCGCCAACAGTTATAAAAATTTATACCCATTGCATTTGGCAAATCAGTTGTCGATTTTTCCAAGCGATGCGCATATGTTCGAGGCATGCATAGCATGGATTACTGGTATCTACGGCAACGTAATGATGATTTCAAACTGTGATAACGCTTTGCTTATACGTCAACGCTTCGGTCTTAATTCATTGTTGGCCATAGTGACAAAGACTTGCGCTAGTCAGGTTGAATTTACACAACGTGCATTTGACATATTGCGTAGGATATTCATTAATGTGCGTTATTGTATAACAAAGTATTAAGATTCCAAATAATATTGTTAATAATACTTTTATTTTCGAGCAGAATCCGGATGACCATCAAACGCTCATTGAAGCCGGACTTCTGCAGTGTTGCATGAAGGCCTTGTACAATCTTTATGCACCGCCCGTGAACATTGTCAACGCAATGACTGAACAAGCAATTATATCGCTGCTGTTCACCATTGGCGAAAAATCATTAAAGTCTGTTGGCCAGATTAACGTAAGCCATTACCAAATTCTGTCATTCATTAATATAACGTAGAATTTTGTTTCTTCAGATCATATGGGATATACTGAACATGCTCTCTTTTTATCAAGAAAAACAATCAGCCGTTATCGTGCGTAGTTTTCGCTCTGTGCTAGCGCAATTGCAGCTTGATTGGATCAATATGTTTTTCGTAAAGACAAATGTACCGTGGAGCTTTAAAGTAACCACATTTACCGATTGCTCGCTGTCGCTTTCGGAGTGTAAGATACGACTCGACATGCTCATTGATCGTTGCTCACAGTTCTTTACAATCTATGAAACCAATTATACACCGAGCGACAGTGAACTAAAGCTCTTTGAGTTTCTTGTCTCTTATGGCGTTTCGACAAATCAACGATGCAACAACTTCATTGCTTGGGGTCTCCTGCCATCTCGTCCACGTGATCTGCGCGCATACATTGTTGATGCTTTGTGGATTACATGCCAGGACGATTTTCAACATGCCATTATTTGTGATGGAAAAATGATAAAGACATTACTTTGGCTAAGTCTTTATGAGGATCTCGAAGAGCCGATTGAGAATTTGCCACATCTGTGTAAGAGCTTGGGCATCAGTGAAAATGACTCAAATTGGAATTTAGAGCATGAACTCGATCGAATTGAGTTGCATCGCTACAATGCGTCAACAAAACAGAAACTGTTACTAGAAAAGACAATATTTAAATTTGAGTCATTGGCGCAGATTTGCGTCGAATCCTCTATGGAACCAACGCGTCGTAGTGTTGAAACACAGGTTTGTTTTGTAAGGTAGTGCATTGACTGTTTTAAACCTTTTTTCCTACATCTACATTTCAGAATGCTGAACGTAAGTTGCTCATGTCACACATGAAAGATTATGATGACACACACACATATACAAAATGGCTTGAGATTATCAGACGAATGACACACGAAGGCGCACCGTGGTATTGTAAAGAACGAGCCGAGTCGTAAGTTGTCTTTCTCTCTTTGCTAATAATATTTAATTGCTTTTATTACTTCCTTTTTCACTATATTAGTTCTTGGGAGCTTGACGACACAGAGGGGCCATCGCGTGTTCATACACGTCTGCGTCGCTGCCACCTCGATATCGACAAGCGTTTCTTCATGGAAGATTATAAAAACTCGGATTCAAAATCAAATAATCCACGAAGCGTTGACGATTATGTTCGTCCCCTGGATTATTTAATATCAAGCTACGATCAACAATTAAACATATCACTAAATTCGCAAATACTATACAATTTCCCAGCAAAATTTCTACCAGTGGATGGTGAAATTGATGGCGAGATTATTATAACCGATCATAAGCTTTACTTTTTGGCAACATATCGTTGTAAATACTTTAACGTTAACTGTGATATATCAAACATAACCGAAATCTGGCTTAAACGCTATCAGCATCAAGAAAAAGCCTTTGAAATATTTCTCGATACGAACAAATCATTATTTTTTTCACTGCAAAACCAAGATGACTGGAAAATAATTCGTGAGGTATTCTGTGATAAAATCCTTACGACACCGGACAGCAGCACAGTGCAGTCTTTTACACAGAATTGGCGTGAGGGCAAGCTCACCAATTGGGAGTACTTAATGACACTAAATCAAATTGCCGGCCGCACATACAATGATCTCATGCAGTATCCGGTATTTCCATGGATTTTATCCAGCTATAAGACAGACAGTTTGGATCTTACCGATGCTGCTAACTTTCGAAAACTCGAAAAACCAATTGCAGTACAGGAGCCCGCAAATGAGGAACATTACATCAATAATTATGCAGTAAGCAACCAAGTAATAATGTCCTTTTTATATTCAACAACATTCCTTTTTTCAGTACATTCAAAATACAATAACCAATATGGGTTCGATGATTTTGAAACCGTATCACTACAGTTCCCATTACTCAAACTCTGGCACTGTGCTGCATTTTCTCGTGCGAGTGCCGCCATTCACAAGTTATTTTCTACGCTATCAAGATAATAATTTTGATTGGCCGGATCGCACTTTTCACGATTTGGGCACCACTTGGTGTCTGGCGAGTCGTGACAGTCCCACAGATGTCAAAGAACTAATACCGGAATTCTTTTGCCTGCCTGAAATGTTTGAAAATTTTGAACGTTTTGATTTTGGATGCCGGCAAAATGGCGAACGCGTTGAAGATGTCATATTGCCAGCTTGGTGTCAACGTGATCCACGTCTATTCACGCTTATACATCGACAAGCACTCGAGTCAGAATTTGTGCGGAATAATTTGCACAACTGGATCGATTTGATTTTTGGCTACAAACAGACGGGCGAAAGTGCAGTAGACGCCATCAATGTTTTCCATCCGGCGGTATGAACCATCCATTTGTGGAGTTAATTGGGTTTGCCTATTAATCTTTAACTTCTTTAACAGACATATGCCTTTGTTCTTGACTCGGAATTCAGTGATCCCATCGAACGCAACGCTGTGGAGACAATGGTGAAAACATATGGACAAATGCCGCTGCAACTATTTCGTTCGCCACATGCAACTACCAAGCCGCTAAACAATTGTCTAGTTGACAAACAAATAATGCAGTGTGTGCGAGGCTTGCGTTGGGGCGTCTATGTTGGTTCGCCGCAGTTGCCGACACCACAGCTGGGCAATATACACAAACTGCCGGGCGCTGAGTACTTAGTCTCGTTCAACAATACGAATGTCCTATACGGTCTACCGGCTAAATCATGTGTTATGCAGGGTGCTGAAGCGGACACGTACAATGTTATCTCATGGGGCTATGATGATCGGATTGTACGCATACAGCCATTGAACAAACTATATGCCAAGCCTAAAAATTTGTTGCACAACACCGGCTTCGATGATATAACTGCGTGCGGTTGCGATGCCAACTCAAATCAGCTTTGGTTTGGCCACAAATCGGGACGTATAAGTGTGTACAAGTGCGCAAGCGTGGAGACTCAACAGCGGCCAAGCAAGGGTCGCCAAAGCTATGTGCGCGGTCTTCGTCAATCATACAATTCTGCCGTACGTAAAATTACCACTAAAGGCAGCGCTAAAACCGAATCCGACGTTGATAGCGAATCGATTGTGAACACATCAATGCATTCAATCACATCTACCGCAACCAGTGTATCAGGTAGCAATGATGCTGCTTTACATCGTGATGGCGCCGATCTAAGCTGGTGCGGACCAACAGTATTAGTGCGCCACACTGACGAAATCACATGCATTTCGCTTTGCGTGGAGTTTAAGATAGCTGTGACAGCTGGTCGGGATGGCATTGCTGTTATTTGGGATCTTAATGAGTATGTTTGATTTTATTACTTTAGATAACAGTTCAATAAACGAATATCATTTTCAGTTTAAGTTATGTGCGCACAATTCTACGGCCAGCAGAGATACACCACTCGCCCATCACGCATGTAACAATCAGTGCAACTCTTGGCGACATTGTCACCGTGCATACCTTGCCTTGGCAAAGCGCGGATGGCAATGAAGTCGACGCAGCAGTCAAGTCTCAAACAGCGGCCACACAATCTGCTGATGAGTGCTTCGAGGTCACCGAAGAGAATCTCGATGATTTTGTTAATGTCAACATCAATCCGAACGGCAAATCCATACTCCGTCTGCATTCGGTGAACGCACGTTATGTACAACACATTGTACACGAAGATCGCATACTGGCAGTCTGTTATTCATACATAAAAGAGGGTGTGGGTGTGAATGTCATTGCGACGGCCGTCGAAGGTGGCATTGTGCGTTTGTGGTCCAGCTGGAATCTAAGTTTCGTTAGCGAAATTGTCACAGGCATATCAAATATTAAAAGGTTTGTATTCATTTCAGATTTTCAACACATATTTCATCATTCATGTATTCTTTTTTGTTTGTTATAGCATTTGCTATTCCACGCACCAACATCTGATTGTACTAACGCGCGAGTCACGCATTCAGGTTTGGGAAACAGAAGGACTTACCGGAAATTCACCAAAATTTCCACAAATAGCTTATAAATGAAATGGTTCGACGAACGAAATTATAAGCTTATACGTCAATCATAGCTGTGTATCGAATGAATTGTATTTAAAAATAAGATATAGCTTTAAGCAAAACTATTTAATGTAGGTACATATACACACACACGCAGATACAAGTGCGTATATATTTTTTTTATTTTACTCTGCTTTGTTGCCTTTTCGTGAATATCTTATCTTAATATCAATAAAAGTTTCTAAATTTTTAAAAACTAGTTGCTTCTATATCAAAAATAAGTGTGTAAAACAAATACACATAATTCTACACAATTTGTACTTACGTTATTAGTACTAAGTAACTTAGGCCAAAGTTGTTATCTGTACGCTACGTTTTCCATGGCGGCTTACTATGAGTGCCGCGTTTCATCTTTTCCAACTTGCCCGCAGTTGGTTTATGCTTCGAAGTTAGCATAAGAATTTCATCCAACTTGTCAAAGTCACCAGGCGACTTGCTCAGCAACAATTCAATGTATGCTTGCAGTTTGTCCATTGGAGAAGTCGGATCCTTCTTAACTCCAGTATCCAAATTATTCTTCTCCGTGCTGTTGCTCATCGCGCTGCGCTGTGTTTTACTTGACTTTGGCGTTTGATACTGTTGATGTTCATTGTTTTCCGATAATTCATTGTCAGCATCGGCGGCAAGTAATTGGCTCTTTTGATTCGGTGATGTAAGTATTTCGAGTGCCTTTTGCCACTGTGTCTCCATGACTGTGTGCAATTTTTCAGCAATATCGGCGCTATTTGCATTAAGAAAAAGCTTGTAAACATTTTAAAAAATATAAAACAAAAATACTACACACCGTTTTGATTTATAACAGTCCAGCTTCACTTCCAGTTCGTCTATCTTCTTTGAAGCATTTGCAAGTTGCAAGCGATACAGTTCGACTTCTTCGTTATGCTTTTCTTGTAGTAGATTCAACTCAAGTTCGTTCTTTTCATTTATCATTTCCAACTGTTTCACAGCGCGCTCAGCTATCAAGCGTTCTCTTTCACGTGCCTCAGCTTTTATGCACTCATCGTTCTTGTCTAGTTGATCTTGGAACTCTCTCAGCTTCTGCGCAACGACTTGCTCCAATTGTTGTTGGTAGTGCGATTTAAGTGCTTTTTGTTGAGTTTCCAGCTTCTTTTTTAGCGTGGTCTATTTTGATGAACATTTTAAAAAGCTTTCCTATGTTTGATAAGTGTTTTTTACTTACCTCAACTTCTGTAAGATTCGCTAATGTCTCTTGCAGTGATTTCCGTTGTGCTTCCAATGAATCCGCACGTGTCTTCTGCTTTTGATGATACTCTTGCAACATTTCCTTCTGATGCTTCAGCGTTGTGTTATCCTTTTCCAGATCCTCGTTTCGTGCTTTTAACTTTTCACTCTGATACTCAACTTTTGCAAATCGGTCTTTCAGTTTTTGCAATTCATTATTTGCGCACTCCTCTGCCCTTTTACTGCCGTGCACCTGTAATTCAAGCGCCTCGAGTTGATCCTTATATTGAATGGCAGCCTCATTCGATTTTCTATTATTGCAATAATAAAATGTTAATCTACTCGTTGTTTTTTTAACATGTACGCGAGCTTACCTCGTATAAGATGCAACTTCTAGCTCAAGTTTCTCGTTTTTTTCTTGAAACTTTGATGCTAAATTCACTGCTTGCGCTAATTCACCTTGCAACATATTAATTCGGCTATGGTAGTCATGTCTTTCAGACTCTAAGTTATGTAGTGAATCTCGCAAAGTTTGTACTTCATAATTAAGGCCTTTGTTTTCTTGCTGCAACGTCTGCAGCGCTGCATCCTTAGTTCGATCCACTTCAATGGCAACGGATATTCTCTGTTGGTACTCAAGAAGTTGCGTTTGCAATGTATGTACAGTCTTTTCGAGATGCTGACGTCTAAGTTGCTCCTCTTTAAGCGTCGATTGGGCTGTTGGTGTTAAAGCAATCGTAGTTGCCTGGCCACTCTTGCCCCAAATCTCGCTCAGACTTATAAGTTTACTCTCTGCACCTGCACATCCTGTTGACTGCTTGACACTGACCGCTTGCTTATTAAGTGCACTCGGCAACGATTTCGCTTGTATCTGCTGCACGCTCACACCAGGATATTGGGCCAGTTCACGTCTATAGTCATCACTATGATGATGTTGCCAATCGTATACATTATAATGATTATTTTCATCCAAATAATTATCGATCTCATGTAAAATGCCATCTTCCAGCGCTGCATTTGCGCTTTTTCGCTTCACTTGAGCGTTTGTATCGTCACCGATGCCGCTTTTCGGTGTCGAGTGCACTAGACCGTGCAATTCACGCAAGTTTTTGTTGCCCAACTGCGTGCGCACAGTACTCGACGATATTGTAGAAATATCTGAAGGTGATGCAAAATGGCAATTATCGTCTCCAGCGCGCACCTCAATGTTTTGCAACCTTGCATTGATATGATTTAGCTCACTTTTTTTACCAGGCGGCAGAAATTGATATGCGGCTGTGGTCGGCACAGGTGGCGGTGGCATAGCAAGTGCATCTGAATCCATTTTCAGTTTACGAAGTATTTGCTCCGCCGTTGCTATCTGCTTGCAGTAGTAGTCGGGCGGTATAAGCAGAAGGATATCTGTGTCGTCCGAATCACTCATCCCACGAACACACACTCATACACATTGTACATATTTTGCTTATTTATAATAAAGCATTTAAAAACAATAACATTTAAACTATTCGGTAAATGGTTGCTATGAAAATAGCATGCAACGCCCAGCAGCCCAGCCTAAACACACAAAATAAGCAACTCTGCGCATGCGCGTTGCCAACTACCATAATAAATTACTGACCAATTCAAACGCTTAATTTTTATTGTCTCAAAATTACAATACATGTTTATACATTTTTTTTTTTTTCTTTGATGACAATTAATTTATTGTTCATGTTGTAAATGCTGTTTATACAATGCATTATTTATACATAATGTTAAAGGAACTTATAAGTTTTGTTTTGGTTTAACTGATATCTCTTCCACTACCACATTTAAATTACGATGATTTATGTTCACATCATGTACTTTCCGACGTATGCGCCCACCACGGCAGCGACCATAGTGAAGATTGTGGCAAAGACGTAAATATTTCCCTGACGTTTCATCTTCAACTGGCGATTTTGTTCCATCAATTGGCGCTGCATAAGTTCCTCTTTCTCCTTAGTGTCGCGCATGCGCTGTATCTCCTCTTTTAGACCCTTTTTCTCATCCTCCAACAGAGAAATTTTTTGATAAAGTTGAGTCAACTCGTTACCAGGTTGGCGAGCCTGTTCACATTCCAAGACGGTGCCAATATCATCACCATTTTCGCCTCCACCCTTGGTGTCACTAAACTCACTCTCACTGACAAGACTCTTCATATTGTTGGTACCATCGCCATCAGTTTGTTGATCAAAATCATCACCGTTCGGCTGACGGAGCACGCACTTGATTTTGGCATCCCAAATATCATTTGGTTTGGCATGTTTCCAAAAGTCGGTTGTGTTTTCAACGTTCCATGGGGCATGAGCCGCTTGTATGAGGAATTTATGACGCTTGCTTTCAACGTCGAAGTTAAATGGTTGCAAGCAAATTTGTACATTTGCGATTTCTTCGGGCAATAATTTACCCACGTTGGGGCGCACGCAGTATAGCTTTGGTGCTGTAGTCTTGATTTTGAACAGGACACTTCTCACCTTGTCCGGATTAGTTATCTTAACGTAAGTTATAACTTGACGAGTAAATGGTCCATCGAAGACTAATTGATTTTTTGGCTCCAACACCAGTAATTCACTTTGTGCCATTTCGAATGCGTTTATTTAAAAAATATTTACCGCAAAGAAAGAAAATTAGTAGAATTTAACAATTTTTGTTAGAAACAATTCCAGAAAAGGCAAACGAGCAAGTTTGAAATTGTCATTTGAATGACAGAAGCCTTGACATGTGAGAGCAAGAGAGCTTATAAATGAAATACCCTTATTTAAAACTTTAGGGGTATTCACAAAAACTCGTAATTCTTCAAAGTGTAATTGGGTTAATACACGATTTCACCTCGTGAAATTTCGTAGAGTTTTTCAGATGTTCAAATAAACATTGCTAAAAGCTTATCGCTATATATTTTAATCTGCAATAATTATAATTTTTGCCAATCTAACAAATAAGATCTTTGTATTTTCTCAAAAATCATTTCATCCTTGCACAAACTGTGAGGCCTGGCAACACCGCATCGACATTTAAGATTCCTGAACGGATTCGGTGTCTAACTAAAATAATATGTTGTTTTGTTGAAATACAGTAATTTATTTATTGGTAATGCAATAAATCCTTGAGGTTTCTAAAAACCTTACACTAATAAATGAAATTGAATTACAATTAACGTCATAAAGGCTCGTTACAAAGTATTAAAATTTCAAATTCCGCCAAACAATTTAGTAGTTTTATACAGGGCTTAAAATTACTTGACTAACAGTAAAATCAAGAAATGAAAATATAAATATTTTATAGTCGAAGCTATAGTTTCAAAATAAGATCATTGTCTTGACTATCAATTTTCCTAAAATAATAATAATAATTTTTTAAATTCAAATATTGAATAAACGTTGTGTCTCATTGTGAAATTTGAAACACAGTAATATGTCTTCGTGTATCAATAAACGAAAGATACTTGAACACTTTGAGAAACACTGCAATGCATAACAAAAAGTAATGATACGCAAATTTGAGAAATGGCAAGACTTTAAGAGTTTTGGTAGGTATAAATGAACACTCGGCATTGTTAAAAATAAGGCCATGCCGTTTATATATAGAATGCATTGAAGTGTGGTTATGCAAACTACGTTTATGAAGTCAACCAGTATTTTTTACTATTTTTTGTTGTTAAATAACATAACTTGCGTTTGATTGTTGTAGCTTCGACAATGAAGTGAAATTGATTTGAAAGTCAGGTCAATGACTAATTTTGAAAATTGACTATAACTGTTACTTTGACTAATGAGTATTTTCATCTCCATTCCTAGTTCAGTCGTATCGTTTCCAAATGAAAAGAAAAAGCTCAAATCACATTTGAAAAATTGTCTATTCTTTTTTAAGTCAGTTGAAATTTGTGAAATTTTGCTATTTAATAGTCAGCAATTTAAACCCAGGTGTTTCATCACTGTCATTTACAATTTCCACAATTTGGTTGCCTTTGACACCAATTTCAACAAGTATTAACCAGATTATTGAAATGGCTCATGCCCTAACGTACTTTAGTCAAACATAAACGCAGCTCGCAGTTTCTTCCCTTAAATTTGACACAAGTACGCAACTTTGGACACACTTATGGTTCGTTCACTGAAACTGTGTCCCTGAAGAAGAAGAAGCAGTCTCACGATTTTTAATATCGTGATTAGCAAAGCATTATGAAAAAATCACAGGTCTTGAAAAACTGCCCATCACTAGCTCACGATTTTTAATACCGGCGCATCTGTTCGATAAATTGTAGAAAATTAGAATTAATCATGACCAGCGAACAGGGAAAGGAAGCGAAAACTCAGGAGAAGATTGTGGCCGAGTTCCAGCAGCTCCGAAATGAACAGAGAAACCTCGTCAACAGCCTGAACACGCTGGAAATGGATTTGCGTGAACACAAGTGAGTCAATGCGCATGAAGAAGTGCGAGGAGCGTTCGTTCAAATACACAAACACACATACATATTGGCACCTGACATAACCTCAACTAACAAACAAACCACCACTTATAAATGTTTGATTCCTTTCTAGAACTGTGATAGAAACACTTAAAACTGTCGATCAGGAACGCAAATGTTTCCGCCTTATTGGTGGTGTGCTTTGCGAGCGCACCGTGAAGGAGGTACTGCCACAGCTTGTTGAGAACAAGGATTTTATAGAGAAAACAATGACACTAGTCAACGAAGATCTGAAAAAGAAAGGACTAGAGTTGAATAAATTCAAAGAAGAGCACAATATCAAAATCCGTGGTGAACAATTAGGCAACGACGCACAAAAGTCAGCGGGAGATAGCCTTAGCAACAAACCGGAGAACCGAAATGTTCTCGTGTCCAATTAGGCTAACTTGTCGTCGTTCGATGCTTCTTTTTGTAAACGCTACTCGAGGAATTCAGAATTTGGTGGCTTAGCTGAGGAGAACAACGATTTGGATGTGTTTTATCGGCCGCCGCAGTACTCAGCTAAACATCTCTTTCGTCGATGTATCGTGCTTCTAACCAAAATTCTGTATTTATTGTTTTCATTGTCTTATTTACTTCACTTCTACTAACGTTCGAACGCTATGTACATTTATTTTCTACATAGACAGCGCCTCGAAAACTTTTATTAAAAATTCTACGTTAAGAATAAATCTGAGAAGATCAACAACAAATTAACTAATAAAAACGAAAGAAATGTGAAAAAATTCAGTTTATTTACATGTATGGAATACAACTAACACATTGTCGTCTACTCGTTGCTAAGTTGCCGCTGGAATTCACGCTTGCCACCTGACTTGCTTACGAGGCGAACATCAGTAATGCAGATATCATGTGAGACTGCCTTACACATATCATAGACGGTGAGAGCTGCAATAGAGACTGCTGTAAGTGCTTCCATCTCGACACCAGTCTGGCCAGTGCATCGCACTTTGGCGGCCAAAACGACACGCTCACGTTCTTTATCTAATGTGGCGGAGACATTGACGGAGCTCAACGCAATATTATGACAAAGTGGTATTAGTTCTGGCGTCCGCTTGGCACCCATTATTCCCGCTAATTGTGCTATGCTCAGAACATCTCCCTTGGCCAACTCATTGGCAGCTATTAATGCGCAAATGTGTGAACCAACGATGACAGTGGCTGATGCTGTGGCCGTACGTGTTGTTATACGCTTGTCGGCCACGTCAACCATGTGCGCTTTGCCTTGGCCGTCAACATGTGTCAGCTGCTGATATTTAGTGCTATACCTGCGCAATTGGCCTTGTGCTAATATTGATGGTGAAGTGATTATGGAGAGTGGCGGCAGCAGTGCATATAATGATTTCAAAGATGATGGTTTATGGAATATTTGTTCATGCGTTTTATTGTCCTTGTTTATGCCTGCAATCAAAGTAAAAGTGAGATTATTGAAAGTTTGTTTTAACTATCGATGGCTAACTTTATAGACACCAACCTTACACCGTTCATGACTGACTGCCTTTTTCGACGCTTGGTTGCGCCATAAAATTATCCACCAATTAGTATCATTGGACGATTTTTCATTTGAGAAAGATTCAGCATGCCTGCAATTGCACCAAGCGTAAAAAATCATCCAATGACGAAATCAATTACAAAAGTAAAGCTACAAACCTGCATGTTGTTTCTTCTTGCGCCGCACAGCAGCGCCAATAAGCGCCACCAGATCAGACTCCGAACAGTCACTTCTGATTGCATCGCGTAGTGAGAACTCTTTGTTTCCAAAGAGACAAACTTTGATATTGCCATCGGCAGTGAGACGTAGTCGATTGCATGTGCCACAAAAGTGTTCAGTCATGGATGTAATAAAGCCCATTTGGCCGGCATAGCCTGGTACCGCATACGCCTTAGACGTATCATTCGGACCATTGGGCAATGCAGCGAAATCTGGCCATCGTTCCTTAATAATTTTCAGTGTATCACGATATGAAATTAGACGATCTGTATGCCACTTGTTACCCGAGAATGGCATATACTCAATAAATCGTACGTCCACTGCACGATCCTTTGTAAACTCGACCCAATCACAAATCTCATCTTCATTAAAGTTGCGCATGAGCACACAATTAATCTTTGGCTTGAAGCCCAGCTGTAAGGCAAGATCTATGCCGGCTATGACACGCTCCCAGCCTTTACGTCTCGTTATTTGTTCAAAGCGTTTTACGCGTAACGTATCTAAGCTGATATTAATAGCATCCAAGCCAGCGCGCTGCATTGGCAACAGCAAGCGCGTAAGCACCAGTCCATTTGTCGTTATACCGACTTGTTCAAGTTGAGGTATAGATTTCAATCTGGCTATGATGTCGACAATGTCTCGACGAACCGTCGGTTCGCCACCAGTAAGCCGTATCTTGCGTACACCTTCCTGTACGAAAATTCTCGCCAGATAAAAGATCTCATCAGTCGTTAGCAGGTGTGATTTGGGCTGCAAGGGAACACCTGCAGCTGGCATGCAGTATTCGCCTGTCAAGATAACATTGAGTATTGAAATTAATTTTGAAATTCGTAATCAACTACTTAAGTGGGAGTGGGTGTGATGTTATCAAAGTCAAGTAGATAAAACTAATTCAAAAATCATATGTTTAATTTAATGCTTACAACGCAGATTGCACCGTTCTGTTAGTGATATTCTCAAATACGTGTGCTGCCTCCCAAAAGTGTCGGTTAGCGGCTCCAATTGAGTCTAAAAACGGAGAAAGAAAGAGAGTAAAGCAGAACAACAACAATAATTATAATGAACATAAATTAACTTGATATGAAAGCAGTTTTCGTGTGTGTATACGAACATTTTTTGTTGCTGCACGAACACTTGTTGCTGTCGCCGCATTTGTTGTTACTGGAGCCGCTTGAATGACCGTTTTTGACAATTTTGTTGTTGTTTTGGCTGTTTGTAATTCGTTCTCATTTAATTGGACGTCAGTTGCGGTGGCCGAAACTGTTGAGGCGGGAAGATTAAATGTTGTGAAATTGCTTGCCAGTCGGAAGAGCAAGTTCAGCCTCGTACTTTTCAGCATGACGTCGTTTGGTTTGTTTATTTACACGCTTCGTTTATTTGGTTATCTAACCTTTTAAGAATTCAACATAAACAAGTTGATTGTAATAAATACATAAAAACAACAATAACAAGCACATACTAACTTTAGTTCGGTTGTACTTTTCAGCGACCAACGTGTTCGCTCGATTGCCGTTTGAGAATGAGGCGACTTCACGGCTGTCACTGTTTTTAAACAAATTTCAAAATTAAATGTTGTTCACTAAATTGATAACAGGTGCTTACCAACAACAAGTGAATTGCCTCATGTTTAATGAAGAGTAGATTTCATCCCGAGAGAGTTGAATATTAAAACGCATTGCGGATCGGCAGTTGAGCTTTTATGATAATGCAATTAAAATGCAAAGCAATGAAGCGAAAACGAGCTTCTCGAATCTTGAAACACGAGATGTTTTTCACTTTTAAAATTCGTGTTTTCACATCTTAAAGTTTTGTTGTATGAGAATTAAACTATGTTTGTGTTTTACATATGGAAAAACTGTCTTCCCTATATAAACTGCAATTGCAATTTTTGAAACATAAGTAATGATGCAGTGAACACCTGATTTAATCTGGAATCGGCTCATCTCTAAAATTGTCAATCAATCGAGCCATAAAAGTGTCCGTTAATTGCGCGCAAGACGCTTACTTGCGGGAGGTTACTTTTCGGTGTCGTAAGTGCTTAAACTTCGTGAATTGTACGCTTATCGTGAAAATTTGTAAACTTTAACAAAAATCTACTAGTAAAATCGGTAGTTAAAAGGTTAACAAAAGGTATTTATTCTAATATAACGTCCAATTCATCAAACATTCTAGCCATAAAAGTGTCCGTTAATTGCGCGCAAGACGCTTACTTGCGGGAGGTTACTTTTCGGTGTCGTAAGTGCTTAACTTTCGTGGATTGTACGCTTATCGTGAAAATTTATAAACTTTCTCAAAAATCTGCTAGTAAAACCGGTAGTTAAAAGGTTAACAAAAGGTATTTATTCTAATATAACGTCCAATTCATCAAACATTCAAGCAGTGCTTTTAAAACTGTTTAGTTTTTACATATTGATCTAATGTGGTGAAGAGGTATCGGCTCATCTCAAAATCAATGGAACAGCTGTTGTCATTGTGAATGCTATAAAGCTCCGTTATTGGCGCCAAAAAGATAGGGGTGATTTTTGCAAATCCGCGAATTCGTTTGTTTTTTAAGAACTTAGACTCCATTATTTACAATAAAAGTTGCTAGTGATTTATTAAAAACATTTAAAAAATAAAATTCGGTATACTGCAGTGATTTCAATTAAAATTTAGCGAACTGCTCAATCACAGTCACTGTGATTGCGAATCACAGTGAAAATATCATTGCTCATCACTAAAGTGAAGATCAACAAGTCATGGCAGACATGGTTAAGCTGCGCAAAAGGATCACCACATCCTTTAAGTTGAGTGGCTTTCTGATACGCTCCGAGAACAGCACATACCTCGCCGAACAGCTTCTGCCCTTCGATGAAGAAGAACGTGAGAAATGGCTAACAATAATTTGTCAAAATTTGCAAGGCCAGAAACTACAAACGCCGCATGTGGAGCGCGATGTGCTGGAAAAGGCTATCAATGAAATCAATCGAGTGGGCTTGGATGAAGGTGAGACTGTGTTTGCACTCATAAACGCCTACAGTATTCCCCGTTTTCGATACAATAATCAAACCAAAAAGTTTGAACGCGACTCAGAAACGCGACAGTTTCTCCCCAAACCATCACTCAAGGCGGGCTACTTGCGGGAACGTTACGCTATGCTGCTCCAAAAAACGCTACGCCACGAGCTCTTTGCGCCATCAATCATTGAGAACGGCGTATCTGCTGAATCGCGCATGAAGAAGTTCAAGCTACAATATGCCGAAAATCTGCTGGCAACTACAACGGTCAAGGAAGCGGTCGTAATGGGCTTGTTAACACAGCTCAAAGAAGGCAAGTTCTTTGTGGAGGATCCGACAGGCAGTGTCGAGTTGGATTTGAGTGGCGCGCGTTTTCATGACGGTTTCTTTTGTGAAGGCTGCTTTGTGCTGGCAGAGGGCTCATACGCCAATGATGTGTTAAAAGGTGAATATATTGATTAAAAAAACACATTTATACTAAACAAACATACAATTTACAGTTGATGGTCTGGGTTTTCCGCCAGCCGAAGCTGCCACCAGCAGTCGTGCGTTCTTTGGCACACAAAATTCGTGGGGTGGTGAGTCACTCAAGTTACTTAAGTACTCACCCCGATTGCAAGAGATCGAACGCACCAACACGGACACAACAATCGTCTTTCTATCCGATGTGCGGCTAGACATGCCCATAGTGCTGGAGAAACTGCGTCAGCTTTTTGTCGGCTACGATTCGTGTCCGCCGCAGGCTATCGTCATGATGGGCCCATTTGCTGCCACAACACGTAATCATCATGAGCTGCGTCAACATTTCACAGCGCTAGGCGCACTCGCCGCTGGCTGCGAGCAACTAAAGAAACAAACAGATCTAATACTTGTGCCTGCGGGCGAGGATCCCACGGCACCGAATATATTTCCGCGTGCACCGCTGCCAACAACGCTCACGGCAGGCCTTAGTAAAGCATGGCCACGCATGCAACTCGCCACCAATCCCTGCCGACTGCAATATTGCACGCAACAAATTGTCGTCAGCCGTTTGGATCTGATGGCAAAGTTCTGTCGCAACACTTTACATTTTCCAACCGATACGCAGAACATCGAACATCATTTCTCACGCACACTGATCTGTCAGGGTCATCTTGTGCCCATACATCCGATTGCCATGCCCGTGCACTGGGATTATGATCCAGCGTTGTGGCTCTATCCATTGCCAGACTTGATTGTGATTGGCGACTCGTGTCAAAGTTTCTCGACAACGCAACGTGGCTGCACGGTGCTCAATACGGGCCCCTTCAAGTCAAAGTTCGGTTTCAAAGTCTACATACCCGCAACGCGAACAATCGAGGATTCGGAGATACCAGACGGCATGGACTTGTCATAGGCGGCGTGCGTGAGCGTTTAAGGTTAGCTAGTTTAATTTATTTTTAATTTTTATTCTTGTATATAAAAAAAAAATATGAATTCCAATATTTTTTTATGACCTTAAAAATATTCTTGCCGACTCCTGTTGCATGTTAGTGTTAGTCGGCCATGTTTTTCATTTTCGCGCACCTACACAGCTCGTCTGGTCTTACCGTCGTTGTCAGCCATTGAGTCGTGCCTTGTGCGTGTTTCTTACTTGATAAGCGTATTTGCGCTCATAAAAGCTTCATTTTGTATGTTTGTACTGGTTTTTTTTTTTTTTTTTTTCTAATACAACCAACAGTCGCAGCCATCAACATAATCATCATCAGCGCTCGCACAGCATGTGTTCCATACAATCTCGACTGTTGTATGCCATGTGTCCGTATGTCTGTCCGTCTGTCTGGCTGTCTGTCTGTATGAGCGTACAATCTGCTTTTAGTGCGCTTCCTTTACGCTACAAACGCTCATGACTGCTCTGTGTGTGTGTTCGCCTATTATTTTTCATGACTTAAAGCCGATTTAGAAAAATATTGTTTTTTCGTATTTATGCGGCACTATGTTTTTTATATGCATGCATGTGTGTGTGTGTGTGCTCGCCTCCTTGTCTCTGCTGTGAAACTGTCAATTTAGTCACTTTTTCTTTAGGTTATGTACAATCTAACAACATTAGGCGAGGCGTCGAAATTGAATTTCATGAATTTCAGCGCCATTGGACATATTTCGTTGTATAAATCCTTTTAAATATGTTACAGCAACGCACACAAACAGTAGCAAAAAGCAATTCCCATAATGGCTTTGACCTAAGGACATCAATTGGCCTATTTTTTGACACATTTACCGCTCATTTTGCTCGCCTCCTGTCTGGCTTGGCCGTTTTGGGTGAGAAGCGTCCGTAATACAAGTCTGCAAATCGTTTTTTAAGACAACATCATTAAGTCAAGCGTCGCCACCCTCAACATACATGCTGTCCAACCGTCCTTCTGACTGTCCGTCTGTCTGTCTGTGCTTTGGACACTTTTGAAAAGGACACACAACTATTGATTTATGATTTATGACGGTGTAACATGTAATCGAGTATCAATTTCAGCAAAGTTGCTAAAAAAAAAAAGAGCTTGAAATGAAATCAGAAATTGAATTGAAGTCGAACTTTTTGTTGTTGTTGTTGTTGTAGAGTGCAATTGTCGTTCTTTACTTGGTTTAGTCAATGCTAATAAACATTTGGTTGGCATTAAATAAACAAATGTTGCTGCAAAGGCCAAGTCTTCTGCTCAAGCGAACAATCTTGCTTCTGCTTCATTTAATGCGTTAAATGTTTTTCTTTGTTATAGAAAATGTTGTTGTTGTGGTTTCTTTTTTGAAATACAAAATTTAAATATTGTTTTGAAAAGTTGCTCAGCTGTTTGTCATATTGTTTGTTGTTGTTGTCTTGGCGCTTAGGGGTTGACTGTTAGATAGAGGAACAGAGCGAAGCCGATTAAAGTACGCAATAGAAAAAATATTTTATCTGTCGCACGCACATTCATAAATTTTTATTACATTATTGCACGACGACAATGTTGACGACTTGAAGACGACGACGACGACTCAGTCACCATTTAAATCATACAACGAACAGTTTGAGATACTTTCGAGAACAGTTGAACTCATCAATAAGCCACGCATTGAAGCGGAATTTCGAAAGATGTTATTTTGTGCAAATTCAAGTGAAAGCATAAGAAGTGATTTTGTGTCGCTTCTGTCACGTTGTCCTTCCAATTATCGACAGTGTCAGCCTTGGTGACCAATGCCAATCAATCATTGTCAAGCTAGATGCCTCTACGAGAAAGAGAGGAAGTCAATAAAGAAGTTTCCGGCTTAGTTTTTATTTCGGTTTTTTTTTCTTGCTTCACTACAAATCAAAAATAAGCTCAAGCATATTAAATATAAATCAAGGATCAAAGCAAATCGTTAAAGGGTTTTATGTGTGTGTGAGTGGTCGTCCTTCGTACCCGTTTTGCTTCGAGTGGTGGTGACTTTTTGCACATGTGACTCTCAACGAGCAACGACCACAGAAATGCGTTCATGTGCATGTCCTGCAGGTTATTTGTATTATGCGCGTTGTTTGTTGTTGTTTGTGCATATCATTGACGAGTGTTGATTTTTCATGCATATGCGCATATGGCAGGCGTCAGACAAAGATTTCTTTATTTCTGTACAATTCTTCATTCATATTCAAGTCAAATTATTTTTTATTATGGCATTTGCGGTGTGAAGGCTTCGGTGAACGCCTTTTGTTTTCTAAGCTGCCTTTCAACATAAAAATTCACGCATATGGTCAGCAGTGCAGCAGCCAGGGCAATAAGATATTTTTTATACGAACTTTGAGTTTGTTTGCTGAGTTGTAAAATCAAAGAGTCGCTTTGATGCAACATTGTGCAGACATTTTTGATATACTTTTCATAGCCACTTTTGAGACAAGTTTCTTATTGCGCCGTTAAAGTCTTTTTTACTGTTCCAACAGAGTTGAAAGTATATGCAAGAACACTTATTATATAAGTTAAGCAGCAACTTTGTTGAGTTATGCACTAAAAAAGTCAACTGTCAATTTTATATTCATGTTCATAAAGCAAACAAACAAATAAGCCAATTGTTTGTCTCTTTGCTCCTTCTTTGGCTTGATTATAATGTGTTGAGCGTGCTTGTGTTATGGCCAAGACAATTATCACATTATTTGAGGTCAGCCGAGCGTCATACATATATATGAAGTGCTAAAGACCCAAAACACACACACACTCATACACATGGCGAGTGTATAAAGCCAACATAAGCTCTGCAAAATATGCCCAAGAGTACGCTAACACACTCTATTAAAACAGACGCTGGCCGCTTTGTGTGGTCCTTTCGCAGCATATCCTTGACTGCTCAATCTGTGCCAAAGACGACGACGCTGACGAAATCTCAGCTGACACGTGTCGCCCATTAATTTAAGCAACTTTATCTATTTGTTGTTCTCATACGCGTCGCTAAGCCGCGTTCCAAACGCCACCTTCTCAGACAGCAAAAACACTTGCTGTGCCAATTCGTTGCTGCCACGTGCCACACTCGTGTGTTCGCTCGCTCTTGCTCAGTCAGTCAGTCAGTATGTCTGTCTGCCTGTGGTTTTTGTGTGCGTTAGTAAATCAATGTTTTTATTATTTATAAAGTTTTGTTGTCTGTCGACGTGTTTTGTCGTTTTTATTGTTTTTCCGTGTCACTTTGCAGAGATCTTTGCGCGGTAGGAAGCCACGCCAGGACAAATTACACTAATGCCGGATATCCGTTTTGCAACTTGCCGCTGTTGCTGCTTAGGCCACAACAACAACAGCAATGAAGTTGATTTCTTCTGCTGCTGCTGCTTTGTCTGTGCAATTGATAACAAATTGTGCTCTGGGGATTTTTTTCTGGTTGAGTCTTTTTGGGTTTTTTGGGCGCTGAGCTGCGTGTGAAAAATTTTAATCAACTTTTTGTGTCTGTGGTTATCATAAATTTTAATTGATTTTGTGCGCGATTTTCTTTTGTGTCATAGTGTCTTCTTTCGCTTTAAGCTAATGACTGCTTTTCTTTAGTTCTTGAGATAGCATCTTTTTGTAACGAGCATAAACTTGCTGAGGTAGAAATTCTTATCATTAATTTCATTTAATGTATCTTGATAATAATTTGATTTAATTGAATTTTCCGACTATAAAATATAAAATGACAACATTTTATGTTATGGTTTTTAAGTAGTAATTTAGATAATCATTTTGTATGCCAATATAACGAAAAGTCTGTGATAAAATAGGCTCTCACTTTTGGAGTATAGTATTGAGAACTATAAATTTACTATCGCCCGTGGCAAGGAGAAGTGAGTATTAATTGAGAGTTGCCTTAGCTTTTTTCAAGAACGTTTTTTCAACAATGAATAGTCATAAGTTACACAGAGTTATTTGACACATAAGATATTGGATCTTTTAAACTTAGTCTAGACTTCAGTCTAGAGTCCTAGGAAGAAATTTCCTGCTTAAAATCTTTTACACAAACTCTATTTATAAACTATTGAAATGTTATAAGTTCTGAATAGTAGTTAGATCATATTTAATCATATTACCTTACGCTCTTAACATGATTCAATAATAAACTTTCTTTCAACATGCCTTGCCCATTGCATAAGTCAATATATTTGATAGCAAATCATATCCAAAAAAAAACAGAAAGTATCTTTATCCTCTCTCATATAATCTGGCACAAATTAATTGTTACAAAACCCAAACAAAAAAATACCATCATAAATCACAAAATTAAATACTTCTCACATCAACACTTTCCGCCGAGCATTACAAATGAAAATCTTTGCTTGCTTGGCGCATTGTGGCGACTATCATCATCATCATCATCAGCAGCAGCAGCAGAAGCATCATCATCCTCATCAGCAGTAGCCGCAGCAGCGCCACGCTGGTGACATAAGCCGATTTAAGATTTCATCTAGCATTGTCCCATGTCTCTTCATGTTGCATTACTTTTGTTCGCTTGTCGTTGTCGTCCATTCAACCGTTCAAATTCATTTCGCATTGGAGGACACTATCTGAACGAGCGCCAGTGGCCAGCAGCAGCAGCAGGCCCCAGCATCATCCGACTTGTTGTCAGTGAATTGAAAAACAAGAAATTATCGTGCAACACACAACGTTCTGTCCGTTAACTCGTCTTTGCCCCAACTCACACACACACACACACACACACACACACGCAAGCTCTTGTTAGGCCGTAAGGCTTAAACTCAAACTCGTACAAATTCATGCAAAAATATTTTCATTGTATTTCAGCAGATTTTTGGCCAAAAACAAACGAGTGTTGACGGCTTTTTGGTGTGGCTAGGCGTAGGTAAAGGCTAGTTAAGGGTTGGGGGTTTTATTTGGGTAGCAATGCGATTACCTGAGTTTGCCTATTTGTGCCACTTGTGCTCAACGATGATGATTATGATGACGATGATGATGATGATGAGTTAGCAATGATGTGCTTATTGGTATTGTTGGATGTGATGGTGGTGGTTGTGTTCTGTTGTGCTCTGCGCCCTCAAGCGCACAATGCTAATCGACTTTGAAGCACACACTTGGTTGGGGTAAATGACAAAACAAAAAGGGTCAAATGTGTCATATAAATTCGACTTTGTGCGTGTGACAATTTATGGCCAAAAGTTTCTTGTCTTGCTTATGATGAGTTAACCGAAACAAGAAGACTACAAATACGAAAGCTTGCATATTTTTTTTTTTTTAATACTTGTGTGGGGTAAATAATGCTTTCAATGCTGTGAACTATCACTTGTGTCATTTGACATGTCATCGTCGGCTTCGGCATCGGTGACAAGTGTTTCATGCTGTTTTTTCAATGGCCAACATATCATATCATATCGTATCGTATCGTATCGTAACGCATAAGAACATTTCTTTGGTCGTTGCGTTATATAATTGCTAAAAAACTTAAGCTCCGTAAAATCCGACAATTCAATTTTACGCGTTTGTGCTTCAAGGACTCAGAGCAGCAAAGCGCATGGTGCAACATTTGTCTGTGCGTGGTGTGTGTGTGTGTGTGTTTGTGTGTGACAAGTGCATGTTTGACACTTGTATGCTGTTTTTACTACTCTTTTGTTTATTTAATACAATTTTGTTGTTGTCGTTGTTGTTGTTGTTGACCAATGCCATGTTAATCAGATCAGCTTAAAATTTGATGCGTTATAAAAAAAGCAGAATATGAAAATAATCATTTTGCTGTTGTGCATTAATCGGATTTCATTTTTGGTTTTTGTTTTGACAAAGCAACATTTTATTGCTATAAATAAAGCAAAGCATACATTTTTCTATAAGTTCAAAAAATAATAGAAAAATATCGGAAAATCCTTTGAAACCAACAAAGTCGCCAAGTGCGCGCTTTTCCAACTGAAGTTGTGCACTTGAACGACCAAAGAAGACCAAAGAAAAAAAAAATACGTAAGAAAAATGAATTTCGAATTCGAAAACACATTTTTCCAAGCGCATGCGCAGTGGGCGCCTGAAGAGCGTTGCATGAGCGCCACATGGCAGCAGCAGCAACATTGGGCGGAGTTTGTGGCACGTTGGGCGCCAATGGCGAAAATCAAAATGGAGTCAGAGTCGCAGAGCAGCTGCCGCAGTTCACTTATATACTACCAAGCCATAAGAGACAGAGAGACAGTGAGTGAGTGAAAGAGAGAGAGAGAGAGAGAGAGAGAGAGAGAGCAGGAGCAGCTCGCGGCAACAGCAGGAAATTGATTGGGGCAGCAACAACACATGTATGTCAAGCACCATGCCACATGCATAGACGTTGTGTGGCACATATGTGCTTTTCGATTGTTGGCTAAGATGTCTGCCGTTTGTCAGTGTGCTCATGTGTGTGTGTGTGTGTGTGTGCGCCTTTTGGGGTTGTGGCAAACGAAAAACAGAAAATGGCGAAAATGTTGAAATTTTCGTTGGCAGCTTTTGTTGTCTGCATGTCTCTCCGTCTGTCCGTCTGCCAGTCAGTTAGTTGTGCGCTCCAAACGTCTGTCCGTCCATTTGTCGTTTGTAGATAGCATCGAGGAGACGCTATCGCTTGCAGGCAACATACGTGTGTATTCGCAACAACATGTGTGATGTGTGGCAAGCCGTATGGATGACGATGAGGCGCTGCTGCTGCCACAAGAGGAGTCGTCGTCGTCGTTGTCGTTGCGAACCGACCGGCTCCAGTCAGCGGCGCATATGCGCGTCGGCAGTCGCACATACGATGCGTTGTAAACGAACAGACTGAATTTGACTGTGCCCCATGTATACTTACATGTATCTTTTGCTGCCTTTCTCTGTCCCGCGTTGTAACTTCTATACATGTTATTAAGTTCCTGCTTCTTCGCCATTTTTTTTTATTTTTTTATTGCTTTTCCTTCCGTGCTGCCACCAATTTTTTGTTTTTGGCCCTTTGGCGTTTTGCGGCGAAAACGTTTAAGTTTTTCTTGCTTATTATTATTATATGTCTTGTAGTTGTTGGTTTTATGTCTTTATGTCCATGTCTCAATCAATCTTTGGCTATTTTTATGTTACTACTCACACATCCGTTTCCGTTTGCTCAACTGTCGCACTTTATTATTGACACAAGTCCAGTTTACTCCATGGCACTTTCAGCTCAGTTACATGATTTATGTCATGTACACTTTGATTGATGATGGCTTTGCTACGCGTCATCCTGTTACTCATCGTCAGCAGGTTGCTGCTTTTGTTGTTGTTGATGATGAAGTGTACTTTTGGCTTGCTTACAAATTTCACTCGATTTGCCTTTGGCTTTTATTGTTGGTCGTTTTTTTTTTGTGTATGAGTTTGCTTTGCTTATGATTATTCTTTCAATTGTGTTTGTTTTGCAGTTTAGTTGTGTAAATTCTTGGCTTGATCGATGATGTTGTATGCGTTATAAAGCGTATTACTTTTGTGGCAAATGTTGTATAAAAATATTTAAATAATGCAAAGTCTGCAAGTTGAAACTCATCGATCCTTTGTGTCGATCAATGAGTCAAGCAAATTGATTAAACTTTTGCCAGCCTAATTGTTTTTGTTTTTGTTTCAACTCCGTCAAGAGATCGAAGAGCTATCGACGCTTTATTTTGGCACAAGTCGACAAAGTCGTTGGTAGTAAAAATGCAATGAGTTTCGTTCTGAACCTGAACCTTTTATATTTTGAAATCAACTGGAAGTAAATTAGGTTTTGTATAAGTTACTCATGCCTTTGCCATTAAAATGCTGCTTGCCGCATGCAAATCAGGCTTGCACGTTTCGGTAATTATTCAAACTGATTACAAGTAACAATAAAATTTTACGCCAAAGAGTTTCAGCGCTGATAAAGAACGCCGCGAGTGTCATAGCGTAATTTAAATGTTTCTTACGTGCGCGAAGTCTAAGTGATTTTAATTAAAGCAAACTTACAAATACAAAAGTACACATGCGACACCAAAGGCACATGGCACAAAACACACTTGACACAGTCAAGCATAAATGATTTCAACAATATTTCGCGTAAAAGATTCAAATCGACTGCGAATTCATGCGTAGAAAAAGCTAAATAAGTATTAAAAAAAAAAAAAAAGAAAGAACAGATACAGAGAAACAGACACCGGGACAAACAGACAGACAGTGAGACAGACAGGATATGGTTACGCTCGAAGGGGTTGCAAACAGATTCAAAATTTCCACTCACATATGACAATTTTCGCGCGTTACTTGCCGTCGTCGCTCCCGCCGCTCACCGCCTGGCAAGCCAAATGTTTGTCGCGCGCGTACAAAAATAAAAAAAAAGAAAATATAAACAAGTATTCATATTTACAAAAAAAAAAAAGAAAAGTTTGAGTTGAAACCATCGCAGAAACTAAACAAGAAAGCATCGGAAGTTTCGCTATGCCAATGGTAGCATTGTCGTCCTTATGCCAAGGGTCGTCAAGCAAGCACATTTGCATAATCAAATAATAAAAATTTGCATAATATTATTTTTTACGATACTTCTTTTTACCACTGTCATTTCCTCGCCTTCTTCTTCTTAGTCCTCTTATACTTGTACTACCACTTGCTCTAGTTTGTCCGCCTGCCCAGGCCAACCATCATCCTCCTTTGAAATGACGCTGATTGCGTTATTCGGCGCTATCGGCAGCCGCAAATAGTGTCAATATTTATTGGCGGACCTGTTTTCTGTTATCGTGCGAGAATATTTGCAAAATTTTGCTATTAAAAGTTTTGCTCTATTAAAAGAAAACTGTTTTTCTTAGTGAAACACATAAATTTCTGTTGGCAAAGCAAAGAAAAAAAAATGTATTTCGTTTATTGCCATTTGTATTTTAAATTTAAGCATTTATTTTAAATTTAAGAAAAACAACCAAAAATATTTTTAAAAGATGTTTACTTGTGTGGTGCACAGAAATAAACACAAGAGTCGCCACAAAGTCGTGTGTTGCATGAAGCAACTTTTTTTTTACGCTTGCAAAAGAGAGTATATTAATTTTGTCATGAAGTTTGCAACGCAGAGTAGAAGACCTCTCCGACTATAGAAAGTATATATATATATATATTTTTGATCAGCTCAACGAGACGAGTTCATATAGCCATGTCGGTCTGACCGTCTGTCTGTTTAAATGCGAACTTCTTCCACAGTTTTAAAGTTTTAATCTTGCCTATATGCAAAAATCAGTTTGATCAGATTACTATAGCATATACCTTCCATAGGAACGATCGGTTCAAAACAAGTTTTTGCTTGAAAAATGGATATTTGCACAAAAACTTCTTGAACATAAGCAAAGATATAGTGCAACAATGGTCAAGATCGGGTTACTATAGGAAGGATGGGCTTCGATAGGAATGATGGGTTGAAAATACCTTTTTTGTTAGAAGAACTTTTTCGTTCTTGAATATAAATAAGCCAAACTTTGCAAATACATGTTTTTATTATGCTTTATAAGACTCGGACATAAGGGCATGGCACCGCCCATACAGCGAGAATCTTTTAAATGGGCTTTCTCTGTAAACAGCCGAGATAGGAGATTGCAGAGTATAAAACTACATTGCTTTCTTTAAGACAAATTTGAAAATGGGCGTGGTTACGTCTTTAAATCCTCAAAAACGTATATGATTTTTATTGGGAAAACGATTAAAAGAATTTTCCAATAAGAATAATTGTATAAAAAGTATATAAGTTTCGGCAAAGCCGGTTTTTTGTTGCTACTTGTTTGTTTATGAAAAATGCCATTTAATTAAATTTGTTTTTATGGCTCGTAAATTTCGAACAATCGTCAGCAGAAATGCTTAGGAAAAAAAACAGTCATCAGCGTATGTTAGTCCCTTTTGCGACACATGCATAAATATTCATATGTGCGCCGGAAAAATTGCCTACGTGGCGGCCAAAAACAGAAAGAAAGTAACAACAAAAACAAGCGACGGTGACCATGTTGTCGACAATTTAATGTTTGTGCCTAATTTACACACGTTTGCTAAATAACAAAAATGGCCAAAACGGGACGTGAGACATGAGCAGAGCGCAGACAATGCGCTGCAAGAGGAGACCGCGGACGGACGACGATTGTCGCTTGGCATGCATTACAAAATTATGAGCATTAAAATGAAGAATGACCACTTAACTAAATTACTAGCAAAGTAACGATTAACATATGAGTAAGGGGTGTGGCAGTGGTACAGCACACAATATGAGTGGCAGAAAGAGACAGCGCGATGTGTATGAATGAATGAATAAAGGGCGCAAAGGCAGAAGAAGAAGCGGCGGAGGAAGAAAAAGAAAAAAATAAACAAACAACAAAATTTGATAAATGATGTTGGCAGCAGAAGCAAAAATGAAAATGGCGGACGCACAAACAGAAAAAAAAACATATCAACGGCGGAAGAGCACATAAAGTATCTTCTGCTAACGTAATACATGCGACAAGCGTACACATATGCCAACGTGTTACACGTGAAGTTTCATGTTGCCAAAGCGACAACAACAACAACAACGAAGCGCAAATAAATGTAAATATGCCATTTGACATGCTAAATATTTCGCGGCGCAGGCAAAATTTGCTGAGTGCGGAAAAAAAACGCAAAACGGCGTAAAGTAAAAAAAAGAGAAGCGTAGCAAAAAAAAAACCGCAACGGAAAGGGAAGCAGCAAGAGTCATGAGGCAAGCTGTACGGTCATAATTCAATTTCCGTTTGCGTTTGCAATCGAGCGTTGAAGCGTTGGCAGCGCAAATAAATAAATATTTATACATCGATAGATACATTTGTATATCCATAAACATACATAGATGTGCGTCTGTGTTAGTGTATGCAATGACACTTGCCACCTTTTGTCTTTTGTCGCACTGCTGCTAAATCATATTAAGTATACGTCTTGCGCAAAAAGGGTCGTCGTCATTTAGCAATGAATTGAAAATTTATTGCTGAAAGAAACAAGTTGTGAAGTGTACAAAATGCAAACTCGTCTTGACGGCGACTCGAATTGTATATTCGGTGCGTTTCACACATCAATGCATGCGACAAGATAAATGAAGTATGAAGTCGAATAAAGCATTTTTTAACTTCACTTTAAGTCAACTAATAAAAGTCGAAGAAAAAGTGCGAAAAAAAATTTAAAACATATCAAACAAAAGTTTTTGTTTGTCAGCCACAAGTAAAATTAACTACCTGCTAAGTTAATTGAGCACAAACTACTAACTTATTTTAACACACACAAACACACATGCATGCAACGTGCAAAAACTGTAAAGTTGTCGTGTGGCAAACCGCGCACATTTCTATGCGACAAAAAAAAAACAACAAACAAACTATTAATTATGCTGTGAAAAGTTACGACAGCAGAAAACAGCCGCAAAACTCTGTGCAGCATCGTTCAGCACAGCACAGCTCAATTCGTTAGAGCATGTAGCCAGAAAAGAAGAACTTGAAAAAGCGACGACCACAAAATAAAGCAAAGCCATGCCGCCACACTTGCCAAAAATAAAGTACGCCCGCACAAACTCATAAATAATCGTTACTGTTGCTCCTTTGTTTTTGCTCCCTCCTTCTGCTTCTTCTTCTTCGGCCGCCTCGCCGCTTCTTGTAGTGGCAAACAGCTTCCATGCTTCTAATTTCGATAGCTTACTTGCTTTACCTTCGCCGTACCAACATAACTTCCGGCAAAATGGCGGCGGCGGCTACGGCAGCCAACAAACATGGCAACGACGCATATCAGTGTACAAAAAGTGTCATGGCGCATACGAAACTTCCGTTTGGCGTCTGTCGTAGGCAAGTGCGCCTAACCAACAACAACAACAACACAAGCGTACTTATTTCAACAGTAACCATGTCGCTCTAGCTAACTGTCTGTTCATCTATTTGTCCGTCCGTAATCCGTCTGTCTGTTTGTGTCTCTTACTGTTACTTAGTTTGCTGTGTAAAAAAAAAACAATGCAATCATCAACAAGAAAAAGTTTTCGGCAACTCATTTCGTTCGCTTTCTCTAACTCCCTCTCTCTCTCTCTTACTCTTTCACTCCGCCTGCATTACATTACACATTGTCAGGCTTTGAGTACTGCAACCGCTTCCTGCTCATTCTTCTGCCGCATTTGTCGGTTTCTATAGTAAATTTTTGTCAACTGCTGCTCTGTCTGTTTCTCTGTCTGTCTGTCTGTCTCTTGGCTTGTCTCTTTTGCTCCATGGTCCATGTTGAAACAAAGCGTATCCGTTTGGCGAAAATTAAAACGACAAAGTTCAAAGTTTAAGCGGCTTCAGTGTCAGTTATTTCGAAATGTGCCATGCCAGTTTTAAGTTGGACTTACTTTCATTTGCAGACACACGTAGACTGCATTTACTGTCACAGGCAAAGTCCTTTCAACGCAACGTACATATAACATTTTTTATTTAACACTACGCCCTTTTTTTCCTTTTTTTGCTTTTGCTACGTTCGACACTCATTTAACATGTAATTGACGTTATTTAAAGTGTCTAAGCTAATGATATGCATAAATTTTCATATTGAAATACCAACAGCAACAACAACAACAACAAGAGAAATATGCCAAAGGACATGCCGTTGTGATTTTGTGCAGTCTGCGTTAGGAAATTGAATTGCCTGCAGTTAAAAACAGTTTACGGCATTTAATAACATAGCAAAACAATAACCCATGTAACAACAACAACAATGAGTATAGCCAACCTGAATGAAGTTGTAGTTGAAGTCATAAAACGTACCGCCGCAAAAGTCATTCAACCAACACCCACGCACAAAAAAGCGAAAACCCTTCAATCTTTTTTTTCGGTTTTTATATGCAAGCAATAAAAAGCTATGCGAAGTACAACAACAACAACAATAACGTTGACTACTACTGACTCTGTTGATGACGACAAAATGGAGTCAACATGAAAAATATTTGCATACTTTCGTGCGCAACGCAGATGAGTGAAATCACTCATACGCCCACAACGTATTTGTTTGCTTCGGGTGGTATACATTACCAACGCCAGCGCCAGTTGTTCTTGTTGTTGTTGGTTTCTTTGTGGGCGTTACAGCGCTTGCGGTCTTGTTATTGTTGTTGTTGTTGTGCTATTATAACGGTATTTGCATTGTATTTAAACACGTTTGAACACGTCTCGTCTCAGCAGCACTGCCATGCCAAAAGGGGGGGCGCGCGCGCACACCAAACAAAAGAAGTTTTGTGGGAAATTCTTTTGGCTTAACAATGTTGCCACATGCTTTATTTTTGTTGTCTTCGTTGTTGTTGTTCTTGTTGTTGTTGGAGTTTATATTGCTGTAAATTTAATGAAGCTACTCGTATTGTGCTTGGATAAACGCTCGCAAATTTATTTACGGTCAGATTGTAAGGTTAACTTGAATGGAGCGAAAAGCGAGCAACAAAAAAAAAGGCAGTTGTTGTCCTTGTTGTTGTTGTTGTTGTAGGCAAAATGTGATAAATATGAAATGTGATTATGACTGTGTTGTTATTATGCTGCTTGCTACTCTTGCTCATGCCGCTTTTGTCTATTGAGCGACACTGATGAGGCTTATTATTATTGAAGGCAATTGCGGTTGCTTGGGGGCCAACAAGCAGCAGCAGCATGTTGGTTTGGTTTGGGTTTCTTCATTGGTTGGTTGGTTGGTTGGTTGGGTGTCTCTGACAAACACTGTTTTGCGGAAATGTGTTTTTGACGATGTGTTTGCTTTATGTGTGGTGCGGCTTGCTCATATAGTTATTGTTTATAAAAATAAACGGATGTGCTAAGGATGTGGTAATTGTACTTTTAAGCAAGTTTGGATTGTCTATAAATTTTCCTGTTTTTTTTGGTTACTCATTTAATGCCATTAAATATATTAAACTCATCCTGGGAACAAGCGAAATACAAACGAAAATTGATATATCAAGATTATTCGTGTTCCTGTGAGAATCAACGCATTTAAGGCTAACAAGATTTGGTAACGGTAAATCAACGCAATTCGTTGTGGCTCATTTGTGTAGACTCATGAGTGAGCAATCATTGCGTCGAGTTGAACTTACCCCAGCGCTGAGCACAGTTTGGCATTCGTTGCGCTTTGTAAGCATTTGCCATGCTACAATTTGGCGTTTGCCGGCAGCGTGTGCCTCAGCCGCTGTCTATCTGTGTGTGTGCGACTCATGGGAACAAAATGTTTTCAAAGAAAATTTATATATAAGTATAAAAGTCAACTATGGAGGGTTGTCGACTTGTTGTCGTATTACTTATTGAAATTCGAAAACAATTTCGCCAACACACTTGTTAAGCGTAACAGTCGAAAACAATGCCCGGCAACATTTGCACATTAGTTGCGCCGCAAACATTTATGCTGAGATAGTTTTTCTTTCTTTTTTTTTTTGTTTCTAAACAAATGCGGCTTATAAGCTATAAGATAACATATTCGTTCTCATTAGCGCTGCGCTTAGTTCCATGTGCCAGCAAAGTTTTTCAACGTGCGCAACTAATTTCTGCATACGCTCAACGCTCCTTGTTGCAACTTGTGTGCGTTTCAACTCGAATGCGCTAACAAGTTGAACATATTCTCGCACGCGTTGCAATTTTGATAAGCTCGCGTTGCATGATGTGTCTGTCGGTCTGTCTGTCTGTCGTGTCTTGTGCAGCTTTTTCAAGTGCAACAGCAGAAGGTGCCGAACAGTGAACAGATTTTGTGGTAATTACCAAGCGTGCAACTTGGCTGCGACTTCTCTTTACGACGACTGTCACTGTTTTTCATATCAAATTCGTTACACTTTTTGTAGACACGATTCGGTCTCCTGAAGGGTTCGCTCTTATACCATAAAGTCGTTGATAAATGTATAAGACTTGTATGTGTGCCGGGCGAAGCATGTTTTGTGAGCTTGTGGTTGAAAGTTGTTGGCATGAAGCTTGTGTGAACTATCAATCTTAAAGTTGTTTAAGAATTGTAGACATGATTAGATGGAGACAACTTTTTAGAGGTCATTTTGTTTGCTCCTAAGACAAATAATCGATTGTTTGGCCAAGTCTATGATTTTCCAACGGATCAAATATTCAACGAAGCAAAAATCCCAAGCAAAAGTCAAATACAAAAAGCAATAAGTACTCAAGTAATTTCTTTGTAAATAACTTGCTGATTTCTTGGAATAATTCAGAATGAGTCTCAAGAATTATAAGGAGTGCTTGAGCCTACTTAATTTTCATGAAGTAATCTTCAACTTATAACATATTTCAGCTCTGAACATGAACATTGCAGCTGATAAGCTCAATGATATCATATATCTTCTTGAGAGCTCCAGTTATTTTATTAACTGATCTTGAAAAAAATTTGAAGTAATCTTCAACTGATAACATATTTCAGCTCCGAACATGAAATTACAACTGATAAGCTCAGAGAAATCAAATAAATGCTTGAGATCTTATTGATTCCTGATTTTAACAACTGATCTTGAGAAAAATTTGAAAAGTACTCAGTACCTTCATAAGCCAACCGCCCAACAGAAATAAGATAGAGTAACAAAATGTTTCCAATAACAATTAAATATTTATTTTTTTCAATTAATCATAATTGCATTTAAATACAATTTAAGCTTAAAGATAAATTTTTTACTTTTTACAAATAATTTATTAAGTCGAAAATTGTTGATAAGATTTCTATTTATATGCTAAATGCTAAATGCTAAACGCGGCTTAAAACACACATAAAATTGCACTACAAAGTTATTACATCAATGAGAGTAAATAAATTAGTTAAATTACAATTATAATACGAGTCGAATACGATAAAAATTAATATCACAATGAGAAATTTTCGGCTGCTTTTGCTATGAAATAATTAAAGACTATTTTAACAAACGTCTTTGGATGTTTCGGACACATTGCGCTTGAAAGAAAACTTAGAAGTATCCGAAGAAATGCTTGGATCATTTGCTCATGCCCGAGAGACGATGATGATGACGCGGTCCATGGCCGCCGCTCACCACATTGATGATCTCATTGTCGCAGTCATGTGAGGACGCCGCATTCGCTGTTGCTGATAATGATGTGGCAGAGGAGGAGGAAGCTGATGATGATGAGGATGATGATGCTGATGTTGGCGATGCGGAGACTGGATGATCGCTTTCCTTGTCCTGATGTGCAGTCATGTGTCGCGTTAGATGATGACGCTCACGGAAAGTCTCCTGACAGACGGGACAACGTAATTTCTCCTCACGCTTGCGTCGATTCGGATCGAAGGCGACCTCGCTCTTGTGATGCGAACGCATGTGATAGACTAGATCGCTGGTCATGCGAAAGCTTATGTTACACTTGGCGCAAACGTTCTGTGCCGTCAGCGAGAATGTCGAGGCGAGCGTGGGCGGTATGAGGGTCGAGAGTATGGCGGCCGCAGCCGGATTCTGTACGATGCGCGGCAACTCTGGCTGTGCGGCTGCGACGGCAAAGGGATGCGGCGCGCCACCAGCGCCCGCTGGCGGAAAGGGAAAACCGGGATAGGCGTGCAGGAATTCCGGCGGCGGTGGTGGTCCATTCGACGGCATGGGCACATTCGTATTGGCCATGATGTTGCCATTGGGCGCACGGTAGAGCAGCTGTTGCTTGATGCGTGCTTGTGCCTGGAGCGCTTGCATTTGATTGACCGATTGAAAGGCGCCATTGAATTGATATTCCGGCCGGAAGCTGTGATAGATGATCGGATTGGGTGGCAGCGGCGGTGTTAGGCCATTGGGCGCGCTGCCATTGCCGCTGCCGCCGCTGTTAGTGCGCGGCGGTGGCGTGGCGATCACGGGCGGACTCATCGAATGACAACTGAGCTGATCGGGACTGAGTGGCGGCGCCGACGATTCCACTGGCGACTCCAGGCGTGATGATGTTGAGGATGAGGCCGAGGCGGAGGATGATGAAGTCACTTTGGTGAAAGCGCTCTTCAGCGGCGACTCACAGACATCGATGATGGGTATGACCACCGTGGGATCATCATAGATGCGCGGCGAACGCAACGCGAGTTGTGTGTAGCGACGTGCCTCGATCAGATTGAAGTGCTCCGGTGGCGTTTGCGATTGCGGCGATAAGGGCAAAGCACCGATTGTTAATTGTTGTGCGCGTGGCGAAAGATCCGTCGGATATTGGGACTGTTGTTGTTGTTGTTGCAATTGTTGTTGCTGCAATTGTTGCTGCTGTTGTTGTTGTTGGTGGCGCTCGAAAGCCTCACTGAGTCGCGCGTGTTTCTCGGCTTGCTGCTTCTGTTTGATGCGTTCGTCGGGCATCATGAGGAAGGCAACATCAAAGGAACGCTTAAGAGTTGACTTCACGCCACTTGTCAAATTTGTGGCGCTTGATATTTGTATCGCATTGTTGTTGTTGGCATTATTATTATTGTTGTTGTTGTTGTTGCTTATGTGTTGTTGGCTCATCATGTGTGGACTGCGACCACCATTCGGTGGCGTTGTCGAAATCCTTAGCTCCGCGTGCTGTTGCGGCGGCGTACCGCGTTGTGGACTGGCCGCGTGTGGCCGATTATCCATGAGCATATTCATCACTGCACGAAATTCGTATACACTTTTTTTTTTACTATTTAAGCACTTGTCTTCTCACACTTTCTAATTGGTTTCGTTTGCTATTTAAAGTTCTTAGCGCTTTGCCGTTTGCGTACCGTCCAATTCGAAATTCAACTTTCGACTGCTGCTCGCCCGCAATCTGTTTCGCCTTAAGTACTCTCAGCAGTGGCAGCAGCACCACCACCACCATCACCATCGTCACCATCATCAACTTGTTCGTCCTCATCATAAACACCATCAATTGGTATTGAAAAATACTCCAGTTGGACTCTTGTTATTTTCATATTGTTGCATTCAGAAACTCACAGCACTCGCACATCTGTCCTCATTCTGTTTGCGCCTGCTCTCCTTGCCTTGCCTTACTTATTCGTTGCTATTCTGGTTGGAATCTGCACCCTTATGTTGTCTACGCTGCCTTCTGCTGCGCCACCCCGCATCGGTCGTTGCTGCTGCTGCTGTTGTTGCGCTCTCTCATACTGTTGCTAGCAGCTTCTGTTGCTGTCGTTGTTGCCCATCTGCTTTCGAACATGCCAACATATTCTGTGGTTTTATTTCGCTGGAGTTGGGCGTTCTGCGCTTTGGTTGGCTGACGTTCGGCACAATATTCGAATGAGAGTCTGCTAATGCTTATGTATTGTTTGTAGCATGTGGCAAGCACCGTGGTTGATATATTTACAAATGATTCTAATATTTTGAAAAACGAAAATTCTTAAAAGCACTAGAAATTTACAGAATGTTAGCTAAAAATGTAATGTAATGTAAAATACATGTTAGCTAAAAATGTAATGTAATGTAAAATACTCTTATGTTACATTAAGCCATACAGTACATAACAGAGCATAAAAGCCACACTGTTTGACTGCCGTATGTAGTGTGTGGCTCAATGTAACATAAGAGCATTTTTAATTTCATTACATTTCAAGCTAACATTCTGTAATTTTTTAGTTCTATGTATATATTAATATTATTTTTTGTGGCAAATTAGAAAATTACATATAATTCATGTCTCTTTGCTTATATTTCATTCCACTGTGCATTGTTTAAGGCCATAAGGACATGCAGTAAACCACCCCGTGGCAAAGGACATCATATGCAACAGCAGATTTTCGAAAAGGGGCGGAGCCAAAATGCAAACACATTTTTCCCAACAATTTCGAAAACTTTTCATGCTCTCACTTGCCCTTGCTCAACCTCTCCCACTCCCGCTTGCTCTATATCTCTGCTACTGTCTCATTCGCGCGCGCTCACTTGCATGGCACATAAAGGCATTCATGTTATAATATATTCGCACTTATGTATGTAGATACATACGTGCATGTGTGTGTAGAATATTTGTAGCAAGTTCCTGTTTGTGTTAGTGATGTCCTTGCTGCAAGTGTTTCCGAACAGGTTGTTTTTGTCGATTTTTTGCATGCGATTGTGTGAATATGTCGCTGACTTGTTCTGCTTTTGTTGTCTGTCGTCGTTGTCCTTATTTCCGTTGTTGTTATCATTGTTGTTGTTGTTGTAGCTTTTAGTATATGCTGCGCGTAGCATTTTCATATTGGCGCGCCTCCTCTGCCTGCCAAAAAACAAACTTTTGGTAAGTTTTTCCGCACACACACACACACACACACACACATATACAATAATGAATGTTGAATGTAAGGCGATTTTTCACAGTCTATGCAAATGTTGTTGATTGCAGTTGCTGTTGCAACGTGCACACAAAATCATGCTCACTCTTTCGCGCTGTTGTTGCTGTTCGTACGTACATGCATATATCATGGACAGGATATGTTATCTGCTTCCATGTTGTGCGAAATATGTGCGAATTTTATTATATGAACGTTATGTTTATATGTCCAGCGCGCGTCCGAACACTTTTATCCGTCCCAAATATGCACAAACATGCAACTGTATGCATTGCATTTGTGTTTTTGTATTTGTGTTATTTAAATTGTTTTTTTTTTTTTTTGTTTTTTTTTTTGGTGCATTTGTGAAATTTTCAGTTTTCAATTTAATTTTTGCATATTTTCAGGTGATAATTGCTCACTTGCCATATGAATTGCATTTTTAATTAAAAATGTATTTATGTTTTTGTTGTTTTTGGCGCCATGTTTCTGTCTGCTAATTAATATTAAACACATGATTGCCTTCGACATTTGCATTGCATTAAAAATATTGTTTAGTTTATTATAATTAATTGCGACAACGCATATTGTTGAAGCAAAAATATACGAAAATAAATAATAAAATAAAAAAAATAATTATTATAAATATTTGCAATACAGACAAATACATTTTGGTGCTGTAAAATTGTAAACTCCTTAAATTAATTCAGAAATAATTATTAAAAAATTACTAAACTGATTTTTTGTTACAAATATGTTTATAAAGTTCTATTTAAGCGATAATCTTTTTTTCCGGCGTTAAATTTTGTATTAATTTTTCATAAACTCTTATTGAATTCGGCATGGAATCACTGCTCCTGAACACTTTGGCACAATTGCCGACACGTGTGCTTGTGCATTGATACACAACACATGTGTGCCACGACACGTGTCTCATATTAGTGGCCTCTCTGCCAAAATGCGTCAAAATTAACACATTTACACCAAAATAATAAAGCAAACTAAAAATGGTTTTCTAATTCAAAGCTGAATTTGAACAAATCAAGCAAAAAATTCACATAAAAACAAGAATTACTTATCGCAGCACTACGATCTTTATTTCTATTTGCAACACGCAATGCTTCAAAAGGATCATTTAGGCTTGTTGGCCTTTGCTGTGTCACAGGGGTGCGCAATGACGCTTATCTGCACATCGATACATCAAAATACGTTGACAAAGTGATTTCGTCGGCGCATTGACAGTGACGTGGCACTTGTCACACAGCGAGCGAGCGAGCGAAAGACTTGTCAGACGCAAAAAGGCGTGAAATTGCTTTTGCAGTGCGGTGATTAAGTCAAACCATAGATAGTTGCCACTAAATGGTGTATATACTAAAGCGGTTGCAGGGGCGACACATTATTTGTGTGTGTGAAGGGTGTAAGGAGCGTAAAACAATTTCTACAAAATGCTAATCAAGATTGTCGCTCATCGTCGTCGGTGTCTGTCTACCGTTGCTGTTGTCTTAAAGGGCGCGCAAGCAACGGAAACGGAAATAAAAATTAAGATTATTATCTTCACGACAACAACTTGTACAACTTGGTACACTTGCACTTGCTCTTGCCCCTTTACTCATTGGTTGAGCGCTCCGTTGCTCGTTGTTCGTTGCTCGCTGCTGTTGCCTACATAAGACGTATGCCTTTCGCTGTAGCATGCCGGAAGTGTCGCCATTTTGTATACGCTTTGTTTTCTTGCTTATTATCTCTTTTGCTTAATGTTTTCATTTTATGCTTAAGCGTATGCAAATGTTGTTCTTCGTTGTTAACTTTTTTACTTTGCTAATTGTTTTTGCCAACAGCAATCAAAGCAGCAAATTTGCCATGTCACTTTCGTTAGACGACAGGCGACACCTTTTTGTAAGGATTGTACTTCCACTTCTCCTTCTGCGGCACCTAACTTAAATGCTTGTCATTATTGTTGTTATTGTTGTTATGAGTTGCCTGCTGCTAACAGCTTTTGTTGTCGCCAACGTTAGCTTCTGCTCTTGTGCAAGAAGATTGCAACTTTCATGCATAAATTTATAATAATTTTCATAAAGAATTTCAGTGGAGTTGTAATCCCTATTTTGTCTCATATATTTCGCAATGCCTCAAATCCCACAACGACAATTCAATGTGCAATTCTTATAGTCTTTTATGCCACAAAGCCGAACGAACGAACGAACCAATCAAGTGTTTTTCGCGCATTAAGTGAAATTTTATATTGGATTTGTAGCTTTGCCGACAAACGTTGCACATAACAAGCTTAGTTGTGCTGAGCGTTGAGCGCCTAATTGGACTTTTTCGCGGGTTTTTGAGGGTTGCTTGCATTTTTGTTTGCTCTCCTGTTGCTGTTTGTTTAAATACCGTGAATAACATGTGGTTCTTTCGAAACATATGGCAAAGACTTTACGGTACTACAAGCGTGAATTCATTGACAAAGCAATGCGCGCTTTGCACATCAAATCCTCCAATTAGACTGTCATTCATTTAAACGGATTAAAGTTCGCCTGGCAGTCTGTCATACACTCTCACTCTCTCTTGTGCTCTTGCTGCCTTGTTTATGCTCAATGCATGTTTGCATGTCCTTGTGGATTAGTGAAAAATGTTTTTGAGCTAACAAGGCTCGCGGCATTTGCAATGCTTTGTGGTAGTTTTGTGTTTGATTTCCTTACTTCAGCAACCTTTGCCGCCGCCGCCACCACCAACGGCATGAAGCCATTGAAGGGCGCCGCGTCGGCTGGTTTGGCATTGTGGTTGCCTTGGGACACTTGTTAAGCGGATAAAGCGATCTTGCACAATTATTTAGCGGTATTTTTTTTGTTGTGTTGTGTTGTGTTGTTGGTTACAAATATTGGCAGATTAGCGCTGTTCTGCAACGAGCCATGAACACATTCGATTTTGAGACAAACCGTTAAAAAACCATAAATCGCAAAGCAAACAGAAAGAATGCAAATAAAATCATAAATTTTTATGCTGAAATATGCAAAATTTGCACACAGTTTGAGTATTTATGTGTGCGTGTGTGTGCGTGTGTGTTTGTGTGCGTTCTAATTCGATTTTGTTGATGTCAAACGCGCGCCACAAATGAAGTTGCGCATACGCAAATGATTTACGCTTCGAAAAGTTTATACAAAATCTGTGCACCTGTTTTGTCTCCTCAAAGTGCGGCGGCACGCCCACTTCGGCACATTTGTATTGTGCATGTTATGCATGACAGTTGCCTTATCTTAAATGCTTACGCTTGAAAGCGTTTTTGCAAACATTTGCAATTGACAAAACTCTGGCTTTCTTTCGATGAATGTTGTTTATTTTCTAAAACTTGATATTCTTGTATTTGTTTTTGTTTTTGCTTTTGCTAAATGTTGTTCAGCGCTTGTGTTGTTGCATTGTCTTGTTGCAACATATGAATTTAATTGCGCATGTATAATGTGTGTGCGGCTGCTGCCTTTGCTTTGTCTGCATTTGTGCTGAAAGTCAACATAATGTCAAGCATACTTCAAGGCGAAACCAAAGCACAGTTGTAATAATATTCATAGGCATTTTCCTAGGCAGGATGTGCAGCGTATGTTCACTCATGCTGAAGCAATGAAAGACCGCGAAGTCACCACCATACCGTCCATTAGTATCACTCGGTTTCTCCTCATGCGTACGTTGCCACCACCACCACCATCTGCATGCAGCATGAGCGCCGCTGTAATTCATCAAGCGACTCGCATTCGTGCCGCACTTAAAGTTGCACAATACGTTTCTGGTGCTGCAAATTGTATGCTCACAATATTGCGCTCATGTTGTTACTATTGTTCGAGTAGTTGTCCGCCTCGCTGTCCGTCCGTCACCCTGTTAGCATCATGTTGATTGGACCTGTTCGAACAGCAGGTTTATTATTTATATATATATTTTTTTGTTGTATTTTTTCCGAGTTTGTCTTGTTTGTTGATTACACCCTATGCGGCAGTTTTTCAACATTTTTCAGAATCAAATCTAATCAGAATTAGATGTAGTGCACAGTGACTTGAAAAACAGTGTAACAAATGCATGACATGGCAAATTACATAAACTTTTAGATTGTATTGCACTATGTTCACACTTGTTTTACTGTAACTTAAGCCAATGTTATATGTATCAAAGAAATCTGACATCTTTTTAGTACATGTTTACTTTACATTCTTAATGAAATGTTGCTTTGACTAATGTTATCAAGCGAGCGTGCTTCTTCTTGACTACTCTTAATTCTCAAACTGTGCAAACTCAGATTTCAGCACACTGTGCACTAACTAGCAAATTGCATTATACACGTTCAAAATTGTACTTATTCGATTGCGAAGTCCAACTGTGAACAAGAAACAAATGATGAAAACTACCCTTTAATAGACTCGCTGTTGGATGCTCAAAAGTACCAGAGAATTAACAGAACGCATACAAAAACCATCTGTGCGATTTTTATTTTTCTTGTCTTGTATGTTGTTTTTGTTGTTTGGTTTCTTTTTTTTTCACCTAAAACTGCCGCGAACATTTAAACGATGATGCACCCCTGTGCCCTACAAACAAGCACAACCAGTGTGCGCTGTGCCCTTCAAACATTTAAAAAGTGTTTAGTTTATGGACCATTGATGGCTTTGTTAACTTTTGCGGCCGTAAAGCCGCGCTACGGTGAGACGTGAGGGTAATGGTGCGCAGGCCGAAAGTGGGCACGAAAATATACTACTCTTGTGCGTGCGTGTGTGTGTGTTGTGTTCACCTTACGTTTTTTCGACATTTACGATCTGTTAGAGGTGGAAACATAGCACGCGAGTGAGCAAGATGAAATATCAAACAACGCGTAGAGGCAATAAAGAGAGAATGTAAGTGTAAATGCAGAGCGAATAATGATAGAGAGAGCGTATGAGTGAGAGCATGTCTTTAATTATGCTGCAAACCGCAAAATGCTGTTAGAGTGACTCTCTGTGTTGTTACTTTGTTAGTGTCGTTGGCAAATGCTGACATATGCGAGTAAAATGCAACGATTCCCCCGAGCCCTTTGGCCACTCATAGCACCCGACGGGCTGTCGCTGATTAGAACTGGTGCATTGGTGATAAAAATCGAACGAGTCTATTGTTACGACTATTCTTTTGTTTTTTTTTTTTTTAACTATAACTTTGACAAGTGAGTCGTCGATCTAATGTGGCAACAACATATGTTGGTTTTACTCTTCTGCCCAATATTTATGTCGCTGTCTCTGTCGATGAGAAAGCCGCCCTCTGCAATGTTAAATGCTTTTGTTATGGATTTTAAAAATCAATGTTGAATTGTCTTGCTTGTCTTGCTGATCTGTGGTGAAAGATTAGCAATGACTTCATTTAAGATTGCCATCGTAAATTTGAGCAACACAAAGACACACAAAAAGATACTTGTACTTGTACTTGATTTCCCTGGCGATTTTATGGCCAAAATCAAGTCACGCTGCTACACTTATTTCTCATTGAACTTTTTATTGGTTTTTACGATTTTGCATAAATTTCCATTTACTGCTACTGCTGCTGCATTTTCATATCATTAGTTTCATGCGCGTTTGAATATTTTTGCCACATCATTATCATATGTAACGATGTTGACTTCGCTGAGCAATCATCGTTCGACAGCGTTGCAACATTCGTACAAACACACCTTGAACAAATATTTTACTTTCTTTGATTTTATTGTCTCATTCAATATTCGTGAAAATTCTTCTTCTTTGGTTTTTTTTATGTTGACGCATTTCTCTTTTGAAAATCGAATCTCGAATTAATCATGCGGAATAAATTTACTGTTATGTACATACATGTGTACGCTTGTGTGGCTTGCCAAAACTTCACTTTGGCACACAACTTGAAAATTGAATTTCTTTAAGTATAATTTCGATATCTCTGTGTAACTTTCAACTGATAAATTTCCTGATTTAACGCTAATGCCAAATAGTAAACCTTACTTAACGCCAACTGTGCAAAACTTTTGCATTAATTCGATTAAAATTTGCACTTGTTTTCGCATCAATGCCAATAAAAATATTGGTAAAAGAAAATCGCACAAAATTCATACAAAAATATGACATGTCATGATTTATAAGACGACTTGGCCATCCCTCAATGCATTGTGGTGGGGTTGTGGGGTAAGCGTTGCTGCGGCGCATTGTCATGGTAATTTATGCGATTACTTTCTATTTTTGTTATTGTTGTTATTGTCATCATTGGTTGAAATACTTTTGCAAATATTAACGCAACATTAGCAATTCACTTATGTTGTGGTCCTCCTTCGCCCTCCGTACCAACATTGCTCATTGAAGAGGCCAAGGGTGTTGAACTTTCGCTTTCTCTCTGTGCATTTTATTGCAAATTTGTGCATATGTGCTCATAAATGCTCATACGCGTATGTAAATGTATGTTTATGACTTGCATTCTATTCTGCTTACATTGGATTCGCCTTTAAATGTTTGCCAAATGGATTTTTGCAATTAGAAAATTGTGTGGTGACAATTTAGAGCATTTAATATCGCTCCAAATAGTTTTTAATGGCATTTAAAGTTAATGGCGCTGCAAAGATTTGTGCGTTTTTAAATGCATATGTGCGTATTTAAAGCGTTTTCCAATTGATGAGTGTTAAATGATTTTTAGTTAAGTGAAGGTTGGTGCAAATTTTGCCATTAAAAAATCATGAAGCTTCATATTTATAAAACCCTCAAAGATGTTAAGTTATGGCAGAAACATTAGGCATAAGGCCAAAAAAAAGGAATGACATTAAAAAATACTTAAATATTATTTAACAAAGGTTTTTTACATAATCCGGATTTCCAATATTATTGTATTAATATTAAACCGAAGTTTTCTAATAATCTGGAAAAGCTCTTACATAAAATTTTTAAGAAGTGAACTGTTAGAAATATGTGTCTCTGCTTTTTATATTTACTCAATGATCATTCACACCCAAAGAACATTAAAGAGTTCAAAGCATACATAACCTTACAAAAAAAATCAAAGATCCATAAACTTAATCTTTTAATTTGTAAATGTTGTATGTCATAGCGGTAGACAAGTAAACATAAAACATATCAGTGCAACTTTGCATGTTTATAAGATTCAACCTTTAAATATACTATATACCCTAAAAATGTGTTCCATAAAGTAACGTTTACATATAATCTGCTATAAAATGTTCTCAATGACATTCTAGTATCATCTTATAAGGCATAATTTGCACTACCTTACATTAAAATTGCCATGACTAAAGAATTTTTCTTCGATCTGATTTGAGATTTGTCTCTTGGAGTGACTTTTCTTATGCATTACTTTATATAAAGAATAAATAACTGTTAGAACGTTTTTACTATCAACAAATGATAAATATGATTATTAAACTTATAAAATCCAACCAGAAAATCTTTGAAATCTACTAATTTTTGTAATTTTTATTATTTGCAGATTTCAAACATGGCCCAATGGATCATCATTTCAGCGGTAAGTGTATAATTTACTTAATTCTTACAAACAAAATAAGCATACAATTTTTCTAAAAACCGCTTTGAAGTTCTTAGAAATATATAACAAACCCGAATTAATATAAAATATCCCAACGTGCTATAAAGTGCAACATGTGCCACTAATCTCAGTGAAACACTTAAATAATACTAAACAAATATTTTTCGCTCAAGAAATCTGCTTTCTAATTACATGGAAAGCCATTAATGTCATTTGCTTCACGCTGTAAGACAAACATACGAAATCCATACGATTATCAGATTGGCAATTGCTAATAACAAACACACAATAACATATCGAAAATATTTGTTCAACGAGTCAGTCGAAGTCTTTGACAACTTCGAGCCAAAGCTGGCCAACAGACATAATATTCATAAATGTATTGCCACAAAGTGTGACGACGCCATAACCAACACCACCGAACACAATCATCATCAGCACCATCATCATCATCATCAGTAATATTGTTGCCGTTACCCTCGTCCTGCTTTGGCATTAGTATGGCAACAAATCGAATCGAGTGAAACTGAGCATAATCAAGTGCGTAGAAACAAGTGGATTAAGGGGTTGCTGAACATTACAGATTTCTGTATTTCTATACTTTTTATGTTTATGATTATTGTCATCATCCGCTTTGGACACACTTCTACTCATGATACTACTTGATGAGTGCCGTGCTTTTTAATAAGTAAAATGTGTTTTTGGAGTTGAAGATATGCTTTGGACTTTGTTTTTAACGTTAGACAATTAAATAACTTCGCTGCGTAGGCAACGCACCCTCAACTAGCTCAAGGCCAAGGCAGCAGCAAAAAGCACACGAAGGCGAAGTTGTCTCATGCGACAATGACATTTGTCATCTGACTAACAGTTGTTTGTGATTATCATTTTGACAGCGCTGTGTTTTTGTTTTTTTGTTCATGTTAGTTTTTCTATACAGCATCTAAATAGATTTCTTTTTTGTCGCTGTGTTGCCTTGTGCCTCAGTCACCCACATTTGAGTTGTGATTTATGCATTTTTAAGCGTTGCTTATTGTTTTTGCACATAAATGGCAGTCGGCGTTGTTGAAAGAAACCCTTTCAATGTAGTTCTTAATTTGTTGATTTATTGCAATTTGTGTGGAAATTATTTTTAAAAAGCTTGAAGCTTTGTTTTTGTAAGCCATTTCATTAACTTTGCTTTGCACGTTGCTTCTATTGAATTTAGTCTTCTCTTTCACACCAACACACACACATGACGTAAATGAGTAAGCATCGTTAGTGCTGCTTCATGTTGTTGTTGTTGTTGCTGATGATGATGCTGCTGCAGCTTAAGTTGATAATGTTGTTGATTATAATGTTGTTGTTGTTGTTGTTGTTCTTGCTGTTGGTGATTATTATTATCCTGCCTGTTTGTCATGCTTTGTGCGTTTTCCTTAAGTTTGGCACGCTTCAACGCCTTAGTTTCCTTGTACATACACTCACGCTCTCACCGACCATTTCAATCTTACTATTCGACCGCACACTTCATGTCGCATGCGTGCTGGAAAATTGAATTGAAAACGTGCTGAAGCGTTAAATGTTTTGTCAACTGTTGCCAATCTTGTCTGCTGTGTGCTTTCTCTCTCTCCTAGTGTGATGTCCTTTTGCGGACATATGAGAAAGTGTAACCTCAGCATAAGTTGTCCGCAGTTGCTTGGCCGTAGCTGTCAAAGAACATGTATTTGTATGTGTGTCTGTGTGTGTGTGTCGGGCGACGTGATTGTCATTTTTATGTTAAGTAGCTGACGAAAATTACGGAAATGTCGGAAATACCGTAATTAATACTGTATTACATGTGTGCGTGTGTGTTTTTGTCAGTCTGTCTCTTGGCAACATGAAGTTGTCTCCTTGTTTGAATCACTCAAACAATGAAGTAAACTAATTCAATTCAATTAAGAAAAGCTTATGTGTGCCGGCAAAACTTTTTGGTCTGTGTTTGTCTGCCAAACGATTTAAGTTTATAAACAAATCTTACTAAATTGTGTTGTTTTTTCTTTTCTAAAGATTTTCCAAAACTTACTTTTGCAGCTCGGAAGTAAGATTATTTATTGGCAATGACATTTGTCGACAACATTCTGTATAAATGTGTTCATTCTTGTTCACAAATGCAGTTTGCACACACAATATGCAGAAGTTTGCCCAAATGCTTGCGTATGAATCACCTTTCGGCCGGGCCCTCGACACGGTTTCAGTTAAAGAATCATTTGTGCTACAAAAGTGGCGCAGTTGTATCTAAAAAGGGAAAGAGAAGACGGTGACTAAAAACAAAAAGTACTGATTAGTTCAATGTGCGGTGCATTTGTACCGGCAGTTAGGTTATGTTAATATGGCAGATACCCTAAGCTTGTGCATTTTTTTCGCAACGGAAGTAAAAAATATGTTCAATTGGTCATGTAGAAAACATAATTTTCATTGAGTCGTGCAAGCAGTTTGTTAAAATGATAAAACAGTGTAAAAATGTGTACGCCATCTTACGGATGACAATTATATTTGGATGTGTGTGGAAAATTTCCATATTGTAACAGTGTATGTTTCTCCGTAACGCTTCAATACATAAGACATTTTAATTAGAATTGAAAAGATTTCTCTTTTTCAGTATTACAGGTTTTGTAGACAAACAAGTTTTCAGTTGAAAAGGTGTGTGCCTTGGCTGGCTTTTGTTTTATTTTTAAATTTTTTAACAAATGATGCCGATTATTGGAAAATTCATAGTTAGAATCAGCGTGTCAACTTGGTTCTATGGTGTAATGGTTAGCACTCTGGACTCTGAATCCAGCGATCCGAGTTCAAATCTCGGTAGAACCTCGCGAAATCGATTAAAATCATATTTTTACTTTTCTCGGTAAAAATAAATTTTCTGTTGACTTCTGATGTCTGCGATTTTCGATGTTGTTGCTGCTGCGACTTTTGCATTGATTGAAAGCAAATGAAAAAAATTGGAACCGGCAATTGCTGGGCGCATTATTTTATGAAAATCACTTTTTGGCTATTGCTGATTTTTTTTAGAAGCATCTATTCATTTTGAACAATTTAAAAAAAGAAAGTCGATACGATGATGAATCAAGACTTCCCATACCGGGAATTGAACCCGGGCCTCCCGGGTGAGAGCCGGGTATCCTAACCACTAGACAATATGGGATGGATAAGCAACTGTGGAAAAAGTGTATATTTAAAGCAATGGAAATTGAATAATGAATTGTTTGACATTAAAAATAGTATGGAAATAAAAAACGATTTATTGCAATAACACACAAAATATATAATATATTATAACAACAACAGAAAAATAATAAAATCAAAACTATGCGTAAAAAAGAAAAGTCACCTGTTTAGACACTCCCCTCACCATCTATTTGTATAGAATCATGAAACTCACACACACACTCATGCAGCCTAAATTGTATAGCAGTGAAATGCAAAGTTTAGTTTAGTAGTTTTCGGCGCCAGGAGTCTTTGCAGACGTCATCGGAAAGATTTTCTCGTATTCATTTTCTTGTCTGCTTTTACAATATTTGTTTTTGGTTTTTCTTTCTTTGGTGATTTTCCAAAGTCGATTTCTTTTTCTTTGCGGCTGTGATAAACATAAAATAAAAAATCTATGTATTTAAACTAAAAGCTCGTGCCTGAGAAGATTTCATTTTCGTGCAGAAATTATAATATTTAAATTGCTTACAAAGCGGAAAATAAATAAGTCCTTTGACAACATGGAAAAAAATTCAAATTACAATAGAAGAGCGCAAATAATTTAAGGTCGCTGGCCGCGTTACATTTGAATTTGAGCCGGGAGTGCAATATTTTGTGGCATAATTAAAGTGCAGTCAAGGCAGTCTTCGTATGTGTGTGTGTGTGTTGAGTCCAGCGAGGACAATTGAAATGCATAATTCTGCAGCCAAGTGGCGTTGACAGCTTGCCGGCGTCATCGTTTTGTTGGCGTCAACCAAATGAAATAAACATGCTTGGCGCGTGTCCAGCTCTATTATCCTTTCTACTTATTTTCATCTGGCTTACCAACGCAGCAGAGGATAACGAATGAGAATGAGCGCTTGTCAACAGCGTACAAATTGATTACATAAGTTTATAGGTTTTCAGCTTTGTAGTAAAATTTGTCTCAGCGCTGATGTCCTCTTTCTGCGCGTGGGTGCTTGCATGTCCTTACAAAGTTGCTGCGCTTATGCAATGCAAATACATTTGTGCTTTGGTTATCCTGCTTTTTGTTGAGTTGAGTTTGCATTGTGCCAAGTTAAAGTTCACTGACACGGAAAATTCTGGCTGACAATTTAATGCTTTCTTCAAGCCAAATGCACAAAAATTTCTTATAAAAGACTTAACAGAGTCTTCTCTTCCTTTGATTTCCATAAGTCTCATGTGCAATGATCAATGAAAAATAAGTCACTTTGACAAATACGTAGTGAAAATGTGCGAATTTCTCTACAAGCAGCCGCAAAAAACATACCTGCAACATGTTGCAAGCACAAAATGCGTGCTTGTTGACTTTTCGTGTATGCGCGCAATTCAAATGACGCCACCTACTTTTCGCAACAAAATCACTACGTTCTGTGTGCCACGCCATAAAGTAGGCGTGTCTTAACTCGTGCGCAATATTTTCATAAACGAGAACGTAGCTAATCTGCCAGTCAGCCAGCCAGCCAGCCAAGAGCTCAGCTCAGCTCATCTGAGCATGCCAAACAAAGTCAGAGGTTAAGCACGTGCTTTACTCGCATTCAGTCGCATGCGCGTTATGCCTTGTGGCTCAAGTGGCAACTTCAGTGTCTGCAGCTCAACTTGTTGTTGTTGCTACTGATGCTGCTGCTGCTGCTGCTGCTAGTTTTCAACAGATTTTTACGATCGTGCGGCATATTTCTTGGTCTGCGTTTGCTTTTGCTTTTGCTTTGCTTTTGCGCGTCTTGCCAATTATAACCTTGGCCTTTAGCTTCTTCATCATCATCATCATCATCATCATCGTGTCCAGTCGTCTGTTGTCTGTCGTCTACGCGTGCTTACTCTCAAGGTGCCGAAAAACAGTTCCCAGCAAACATTTTTTAGTACGTGGCTGCGGCGACTGGCGTTAGTCAACTTGACTTGTCGACAACTCTTCTCGCTTCTCACCGCTTGCTGCTTGCTTACTTATTGGTCAGCGCACATTTTGTGGCATTCATGCGAATAATGTTGCGCCTTTGCGCGGCCGACTATTTGCTGTTGTTGTTGCCGTTGTTGATGATCATGTCGCTGGCGCTTGGCAAATTTATTTTCGCGCAAAGCAATTTTTTCTTATTTTCTTTTTGTTGCTCCTCAAACAGCTCATCATACATACAACATGCTCATATGTTGTTGCTGTTGTTGTTGCTGTTTTTTTTTGTGGGGCGTAACACAACGATCAATGCTGATGGCCGTCGCTCAGGCTCATGCTCAGTCTCAGTCGCAGTCTCAATGCCTGACTCAGGCGCTCAGCCTCAGCAGTTAACTTGGCAAAACTCTCAACAAGCTGGTAATTTATGATTAATGTCGCTGCTTGCTGCGCTACGTTTGGCCAAATGAATTCTGTTGCTGCCTCATCTTCAACTTTAACTTTAACTTCTTTGCTTTCTTATATATTTTTTTTTTTCTTTTGGTTTTTTTTTTTGGCAAACCCGCCCGTTGTGTTGCCTTATTGAATTTGTTGTTGTTGGCGTTTGGTTTGGTGCTAAAATTTTGTTATGCTAAATTTGATGCTTGAGTTTAACGAGTTACTGTGAAAGATTTCATTGCACATGACTTGTAAGTGTTTAATCAACACTAAAAACATTAACTTTTACCGACGTCGTCGTCGCTTTTTTTGGTGTCTTTAAGCCATAAAAACTTTTTGTCAAAGACACATGTTGCTGATGATGATCGTTGATGATGATGATGATGATAACGTTGCATGTCTTGTATTGCTTCGTTGGTTTTTCAAAAGAATTTGTCGTTGTTAAATTATGAAAACACTTTGCGAAAATCAAGCGCTGTGAAATGTGGCTTTTCCTCAATGTTAGCCAAGCGTGCCTGAAGTGTCCTGTCACTGCATTTCCGGCAATAGCAGCAACTTCAGTCGCCTGACTTTGCTGACACGTCGGCGGCAATTTAATTATAGAGCCCAAAAACCGTAGACAATCAAACAAAGCGCAAAACAACAAAAATTTGCTTCCTGGAAATTGGAGAAACAAACTTGCTAAATATTTCGCACATTTGGTGGTCTCATCAGCGCTTTTTACTCATTCATTGTTGTTGTTGTTTGATTATGACAATAAAATCTTTGAGACGCCGGCGCGCTAATCGGCATTGATTGCAATTGGTTTATGATAGACATCTACCGCGATCATCATCATCAGCAGCAGCAGCAGCAACAACAACAACAGCAAGTGGTTAGCAAACAAGCCAGCAACTCAGCACAGCTCGGCTCAGCTCAATCAACATAAATGAATCACGCGAAAATTATATGTTTGCAAGCACAGTCAAACCGACAGACAGACAATCAGACAGACAGTTGTCGGCGTATCCTTGTTGTGCCTTGGCTGCGCTATGATGATTGCTGGGTCACGCTCAGATGAGATCAGATGAGATGAGATGAGTTGAGATCAGATCAGATCAAGATCAAGCGCAAGCAGCGATGAACGGCACAGGTTACTGCCAGCAGATGTTGTTGCAGTTGGCTTAATAAAGCAGCATCAACTATTGTTGTTGTTGTTGTTGTTGCTGGTGTCAGCAGCGGCCGCAGAAGCCAGCGCCGCCGCCGCCATTGCCGCGAGTGCCGCAAGCAGCTTATGATGATTTCACAACCAATTAAGCGTTGAAAGCCAAACATCGAAGCCGTTGCGTTCGGCTAAACGAGTGCAACAACAACAAGAACAACAACAGCAGTGGTTTTTTTTTTTTGTTTTCATGCCTTTTTGAGGTTAATCCTTTCGTTGCGCTGCAATTTTCGGGTTTGCGCTTTAACGAAACGTGCGCTAAAGGCGGCAACTCTGCCATTGATGATGATCATAATGATGATGATGATGTTGTTGGTGTTACTCTGGTGGCGACTTCAATCTTGGCTTGTTATATGTCTGTGTTGTTATTGTTGTTGTTTGTCTGCTGGCTTAAAGTAAACGCCGGCGACGGGAAATTATGCGATTGATGCTTCCCAGACCGCAACTAATTTAACCAAAGTGCGAATTGAAGGTGGCGGAGGCGTCCAACTCAACTCACTGACTAACTGAAGGCGAAACGAGCACACGTTGTTGTTTTTGTTGTTGTTGTTGTTAAGGGCGGCAAGATTTGCGCATAAGAGATAAACCGATAAACTGCAAGCAAACCAAAGTTACACAAATAAAGGTGTCTGAATGTCTGTCTGTCCGTCTGTCTGAATGTCTGTCTGTCTGTCTGTGCCAAATGCTGACCAGCTTGCGAAGTTGTGAAGCGTGATTCGTGATTTGCGCATGCGCGAACTTGTCTTAAAACATAATCATTGTTACTCTGCCGCCAAACGTCATCATTGTTCGTTTGTAGGGCAACACGCGATCGTCAACGAACCAACATGAAATCGCATAATCAAACTTGAAATGAACTCATAAAATATACATTATCAACTACGACGTTGTTGTCCTCAACCACATCAACAACAACATCATCATCATCATCATCATGCTCATCAAGAACATAATGTGCATTAAGCTAGTTAAACTCGGTTTTAGCCATGATTGTTTGCCGGTTTCTTTTTTTTTCTTGCGCTAATTTGCGGGTGTTCGTGTTTTTGTCTGTGCGACAATAAATTTGGCATTTCATGCACCTGACGCTAATGTCTGTCTGTCCAACCGTCTGTCTGTCTGTCTGTGCATTAAAAGTCGTTAAAATTTTTATATGGCATTGCCAAATGAGTTTCATTAGAATGCGCACGAAGGAGCAACATCAACGGCGTGTTGTCAGCGTGTTCACTGACGTGTTGCCAACGCTAAAAAGAAGAAGCACATGAGATTTGCGCATGTTTGTTAACTTTACTTATGCCATGTTGTTGTTGCTTTATTGTTGTTGTATAAGTAAAGGACCTTCATGATATTGGCAACAAGCAACAGAGCACAGCGAACAGAAGACAACAGCTGTACAATTATGGCATGATTGCCTAAATTTGGCAACAGACAGACAGACAGAGAGACAGACGGACTCGAGCACATGAGACGACGAGACGAAATGCTCGAGATTCTCACAAAAGTTGCCGACTTAACCGCTTTTAGCATTTTGGCCAGTAGCGCACCAACATTTTAGGCTTTATTGCGCAGCATGCTTGCGCATAATTTAGCAGCAAAACGGCAGTACGGCAGTTCAAGTTCAAATTGCTGCTGCTAACCGACGGTCTATGCGATCTGTCGACAATGGACAGAAGGCAGTGCCATATTGTGCTTGATTATTTTGTTGGCGGCCCTTCATCATCATCAACATCATCATCATCATCATGATGAAGCAAGCATGATCATTGCAGCAGTGGCAACTTTGATGTACGACCGCAGTAAGACGGACGGACAGACGGACGAACGAATTAACTTGTTTTGGTATAAATGGCGGCTATTTTGTAAGTTCATAAAGGATAAATTGCCAATTTTGGGATTTGGCGTTGTCTGTGTGTATGTGTGTGTGTTTGTGTGTGTGTGTGTGTGTGAATGTCGCATATAAAGAAGAAGTTGACGATGACTTTGAATGCTTTCAAGTTTCTTTTGTCTTTTGGTTTGTTGTTGTTTCTTGGTTGGCAGCAACATCAGCTTGTTGTTGTAGTTGTTGTTGTTGTTTTCTGCGTGCTATATTGAGTTTTCAGTCTGAGCACTTTTGACTTGATTTGGTCTATAGGGAAAACCTTCTTGACTCGCTGGCATGCTTAACCTTGAATTGGCTATTGTTGTTGTTGTTGTTGTTGTTGATGATGGCTCTGCAACATACGCACAAGCCAGACACGCAGTCAGCTTTAGTATTGTGAAGAACTGAGTAGCACAAACATCATAAATTTCTAGCACTCAATTTTTGTGAAAAGTCAAGTTCGTGACTTAAGTCTTTGGCCTAATAGAGTGACCAAAGCGTTGTTGGCTGATGTTGTTGTTGTTGTTGCTGTCGGAGAAAATGAAACAAAACCAATTAAAAATGTTTCGTTGCAGCAAAATGTTGCGCTTCAGTGGCGCTCGCTGCCTGCCACAAAGCAAATGTACTCAAAGCAATGCCACAAGTTGAAGTTGCAGTTGAAGTTGACGACTTACACGGTGGTTTTTTGGGTTTTGAAAAAATTGTGGGAAGCGCGCATTCACTTACGATTTTTGTTGTTGTTTTTTGTTTTTTTTTTTATTTATGCTTTGTTAAAAAAATATACACATGCCTTTTGTCGTCTTTTGTGTGTGTGTGTGTGTGTGTGTGTGTGTCTTCAATTTAATGAAATTCTTAACAAGACGCGCCAGAAACTGCAAGTCAATTCGAGCACAACTAACTAACCAAAAGTAAGGCTGACCAACCGATCGACCGACCAACCGACCGAAGCAAAGCAAAGCAATCAAGTCAAGTCAAGTCAGAAACGAGCTAAAGTTATTCCACCCAATTGGTCGTCATTGGCTGCCACAGAGGCATGGAGCGGCATTCGTGGACCGCACACCGTGCTTGCCGCTTATTGGAATTCATTAAAAATTCACTTGTGCATACACCAACTAAAATGCTGCTCTTGTTGTTGTTGTTGCTGTTGTTGTTGCTGGTATGGCAGACGTTGGTCGGGAATGAGAGCATTCGAAAAATTTACGAAATTAGTACAGCAAACTGAAAGGAGTCTTTATTGGAAGCTGAGCGCAATGCACGCATGCCAGCACCAAACAACAACAGCAACAACAACAGCATTGATTATGCAATGGCAAGCAGTAAGTGCGGTGTGTGGCAAGAGTGAAGAGCGTTGTCGTTTTAATTTAGTCATCAGGTGATTTTTCGCGTATTTCAAGTGAAATCTTTAACGTGACGCAAATTGTTGTTGTTGCTGCTGCTGCAGGCATGAACTAACAAACAGTTGAGTTAATTTGTAGTAAAGTCAACAGTTGTAAGAAGACTAGAGTAATGTGTGTGAGCATATAAGCAAATATTAAAACAAAATCAACAACAACAACAACAAAATAGCAACTAATTTCTAAACACTTCTGCCATAGACCGACAAAACCATAAATGTGACAATTGTGTTTTGTTTTATTATAAAAGCGAAGCGCATGAAGTCAACGACAATCAAGTTACTATTGGACGCCGTGCTGTCTGTGAGCGCACGCATGCACAAGCCAAGCCAAATCAAGTCAAAAGAACGCATTGCTGCAAGCCAATTGAAAGCTTAAGTTGCTAACAAGCCAAGCAGCCAAACAGCCAAATGGCCAAATGGCCAATAAGCCAACAAACTAGAACAAGTCAACAACAACAACAATGCAGCAAGTCTCAGCTGTGCTGGCATAGCTGAAATGCCATAGACGCTGACGCAGTTGCAATTGCAGCCAAAGAACCCTCAACAAGTACGATGAACGGTCCGCTGTCAAGTTGAGTGACCATGCGCAACCTCAGCTCAAGTGGCATTATTTTTATACAAAGCGATAAAAAAAAAATATATATATATTTGACCATAACAAGTTATTTACTACCAACAACAACAGCAACAACAACGCACATAAAAGTTGTCAACTCAAGGACGGCAAATTGTGAACTATTTTATTTAGGATATGTATTTACGAGCAAAAAGAAAAGTAACAAAGATAGAAAAACTTGCTGCCACTTTGACTGTTGTTGTTGGTTGTTGTTGTTGTTGATCGGCAATGGCAATTAAACGGTCGACAACGACAACGAGTCGACGATGAGGACAATTTCAATAAGCCAACAAAGTCGGCAACATATTGCAACTTGTTGCGGCAACAACATGATTACACGCAAAGACGAAACGTGCCAAATCAAGCTGAGGAGCTAGAGTAACAGTCACAGGCAGACCAAGTCAAGCAGCAGCAACATCATTACGAGCGTCATTTAATGACAAGATCAAGTGAAGATCATCAAGTTGAACGAGTCAAGTCGAGGCGAGCCGAGCCGAGTCAAGTCGTCTTGAGTTGAGTCTATGCTGTGTTCAATTGAGTTAAGTTGCGCTGTGCAGAGCTGAGCTGAGCTGACCAGGCAACCTTTCCAGAGAGAGCATATTAACTTTGGCGTGTAGCAGGCGACTTCATCGACTATCTATATAAAGTATATATATGCTTGAACAGCATGTTGCGACGAGTTGCTATAAGCCATGTCCAGTTTGTCTTTCTGTCTGTTTCAGAGCAAACTCCGCCTGAGTCAGAACTATTTCGATGGGATCACTATATCATCGAAATGATTATACGAAAATATGGTTTTCGTTCGGGAAAAATGTTTGTTCTTGAACATGAAGTTTAAAATTACGTGTTTTTATTAATATATGACAATATTTCAAAGTTTTATAAGAATCTTACATAAGGTTTCATATAAAAGAAAGTTTAAAATTAGGATAAATCTATAAACAAACGAGATTGAAGATTACAAATGTAATATAGTATGTCCCCATTACGTGCTTGCAGACAAATTAGTAAATGGGCGTGGTTACAAACCACATGTTTCTTATTGGCGAAATTCTAAGCTGGATTCTCCAAAAATAATACTTTTCTTTCGGAAAAAATACTTGTTCTTGAACATGAACTTGATAATTACGTGCCTTTATTAATACATGACAATATTTCAAAGTTTTATAAGAATCTTACATAAGGTTTCATATAAAAGAAAGTTTAAAATTGGGATAAATCTATAAACAGCCGCGATTAAGGATTACAAATGTAATATAGTATGTTCCCATTACGTGCTTGCGGACAAATTAGTAAATGGGCGTGGTTAGAAAAATTCTAAGCCAGATTCTCCAATAAGAATAACTGGAAAGCGTATAAAAGTTTCAGTGTAGCCGAAAATAGCCTCCTTTCTGTTGTTTTTATTTTGTTTTGTAGTTTTTCTTTTTTTTAGATTGTTTTTTTTTTGTGTTGTTTTTGTTGTTTTTTGTTTCTTTCGCTTTTCATGTCTGTCTGTCTGTCTGTCTGGCTTTATTATTTCCTAGTTCACTAGGAAAGAGTGTAACAAATGTTGTTGACGCTTGCGGCGCGCTACTGTAAGGAAAAACCTGCTTCAGTGTGGCTTTAATGTCTCGTTGCAATGCGATGCGATGCGATGTGAGCTCACTTTGAGATGTTGAGACAGCAACAACAGCAGTAACAACAACAACAAAGCTCAACTAGCTTAGACAAAGATGATGACGACGACGACTAAAGTTGCAATGCAGCCACACTGTCTGGGAAGTCTTTAAGTCTGAGCAATTGGCTTGGTTGCTGTTGTTGCTGTTGTTGTTGCAATGTTTGGAAAAACACTTGGCAGCAGCAAAAGCAAAGCAGCAGCGGCAGAGGCAGATAATGATAATGCCGGGTGATAATAGTCGTGGGGAAGATAACTTGTTTTATGGCCGCAAGCAATGTAAATAGTTTAGCACCAACAACAACAACAACACTAGCAACAACAACAACAGTGAGCCAATGATGATGGTCTTCGCTGACCATTCGTTTCATTTGTGTAGTCGATAAGTTGTCTTTGGAGGGGTCCAACTGTCTGTCTCTCTGTCTATGTGTGTGTGTGTTTGTTTGTGTGTATTTTGACTCGTTTCATCTTGGAATTTGACGTTGGGCGGTTAGTCAGCTGCTGTTGCTGTTGCTGCTGTTGTTGTTGTTAGTGTTAGTGTTGCATCTGCTTTTATATATGTTTATGTGTCTAACTCAATCAAAAAGTTGTTGATGTTGTGCTATTTTGGTTTGTCTGTCTTTGGCTTTTGTCGACAATTTGTATTAACTGCAAATGCCACTGCGCTGTTGTTGTTGTTGCTGTTGTTGTTGCTGTTGTTGTTGCTGTTGTTGTTGTTGCTGTTGCAGTATAAAATTTGTCAAAGTTTACGCAGCTGTCTTCTTGTTATGCCAGGCTTCTTTTTTGTCTAATGAGTTGTTTATGAAGTTTGCACAACAGCAACATACAACAACAACAATAACAACAACAACAGCATAAGTAAACAAATAACTTTGATTTCTTGCAGTGTTGCAAGTTGCAAGTTGCACGCATTTAAGCGCTTCATGCGCCATTTTATGCAATTTTAACGCATTCACAGTCGTTTTTTCTGGCAGTTGTTGTTCTTGTTGTTGTTGCTGTTGCCGATTTAATTCTCAGAAAACCAAAAGTAACATAACACAAAATTGAGTGTTGAAAAATGTAAAAAAGTCAGCAACAACAACAACAATAGCAACAACAGCGGCTTGGTTGTCTGTTGTCGACGATGGAGCCTAAAAAAAGTTCCCAGCAAGCAATGTTGTTATTGTTGTTGTTGCTGTATAAGTGTCCTGCTTGACGCGCCTGCTGTTGTTGTTGTTGTTGCTGTTATTGGTGCACGCACGCGCGATTGCATTAATTCCAATTTAGATTTTGCGGCTTACGTTCGCATGTGGCAGCCACAGCAGCCGCAAAAACCAACAACAAGAAGCAACAAGGGGCAAAAAAAGGGCAACAAAAAATCACACACAACCAACATAAGCCAATGATCACTGTCAGCGGCGGCAGTACTCAAAAAAAAACACCATCAAAACCTTCATTTGGCCGTCGCTCGGTCGCTCCTTCAGTCAGTCGATCGGTTGTTCGTTTCCTTCGGCGGCGGCGGCAACAATTGCAATGCCATATTGGAGGCGATTTTATTGGGCATTGATGCGACACGCCGGTTGATCTTATCGCGATAATCTTGACGCCAGCAAGCCAAGCCAAGCCAGCCAAGAGCCGCCAGCAGCAGCGATCAGCGACAGCGAACAAGGAACGAGCCAAATGAACGAGCAGCGACGTCGACGTCGAAGCCAACAGCAAGAGATCGGCGTTTATGTAAATTTAGCGACCGACCGAGCGACCAACCGATCGAGCCTACTGACATGTCTTGGCTCTGGCAAAATCGCTTAGTGAGCTTGCCTGAGTCCGGGCAGTCTGGCTAGTCTTCTGGCCATTGCCAGTCATGGGAATTATCGTTTATAAGATTATGCAGCAACAGGAGCGACACAAAGCGGCGCAGTCGACGACGCAGTCGAAATTTCAGACTGTGTGTGTGTGTTGATGATGGGGGGTGGGTGAGGGGCAGGGGCAGGTGTTGCTTTAAATGAATGCTGAACGAATTTTCGTTGTTTCTCACACATTTCTTCTGTCAGAGCGATTCGAATGTGCCTTGTTGTTGTTGTTGTTGTTGTTGCTGCTACAATTGTGCACTTGTGTGTGTGTGTGTTTTTGTAATTTCATTATTTATTGGTGTCAATAAATATTGTTTGTTTGTTTGTTGTTGCTGTTGTTGTTGTTGAGTGCCCTGCAAACTTGTTGACAGTCCTTGCGGCAATTGTCTCTCTTCTTGCCTGAAATTCTTTACGCTTGCATATGCAAAAGTGCAACAACAACAACAACAACAAAGACTGCCAACAGTTAAAAGAACTGCTTCTTCTTCTTTTTGCCTCACCTGCCGTCGCATGTCTTCTGTTGTTTTTGTTGTTGTCTGCTCAAAGAGGTTCTTTTCTTTCTTGCTTTTGGCATATAAAATTTGGCGCTTTGAATTTGGTTGCCCCGTCGTCGGCGTTGTCCGTGCCGGCGGGGGGGCGCGTCGCTTGTACGGCAAAAGATTGATGGCTTGTCGCTTGTGCTATGTTATTTCTAATGGGGTCATTAATTTCGCAGCATTATTATTTTTTTTTTCTTTCGCCTTTCGCTCATTGACTTTTGGCATGCCTTCTTCTTTTTTTCCAACACTTTTATTTATTCTCTCTTTTTTTCTTGTGGCTTATTTAGTGCAAAAATGCGTTGCACAAAAAGGAAAGAAAAAAAAAAGCCTTTAAGCTAAAATGCCATTTCATCAAGCGTCCTTTTTGCGGGCCTCAAAAAAGGACACTCATACTCAATTGTACACCTGTTTAACTGTTGTTTTTATTTATGCCTGGCCTTTGGTTAAAAAGGCTTATGAAAATTATACAGCGGCATGGCTTCTGAAAGTAATTTGGGCCATCGATCTTCACTTAGCGGCACAGCTGCAATTTTAGCTTAATGCAAGTAAGCACGACAGCTGCCACACGTGCCACAAATGTGTGCTTAAGCGCTTTTTAATTAACTTTAATTTTAAATAACTTTTTTTTTAATTATTTAATAAATTACTTCAATAAGCAAAATTCAACAAGAAGATGAGTCATCTGATGATCGTTGCATTTAACTAACGACAAATTTATTTAATGTGCTACACACGTTGCAACACGATAAGACAAGCGCAACATGTGTGTGTGTGTGTGTGACTTGATCCTTTCTGTACGTTGGACCAACGGCAATGCTGTGAGCTCAAAGTGGCTTGTGATAAGCGAGAACCTTCATTAATTAAGTTGCAATTTCGGTTCAGTTCGGCCACACATAAAATCTTTGCTGTTCTTGTGCTGCGTTCATTAAAGACAACGCCATTTTTTTTGTTCACATGTTCTTTGCCTTTGAGATACGAGATACAAGTGTGGCTGCGAAGAATTTATCATTCCAAATTGATTCGAAAAATCCAACGGCGACGGCGTGAATGTGAGCTTGTCTTTATCTGTCAACAGTTAGTCATTTAGTCACTATGTGTATGTGTGTGTGTGTGTGTGTGTCCAGCATTTAGTTCATATTGCTATCTATCGTGTTACCATTTTAACCGTTGACGTTGCTTGTCTCCGCTTATCGCAGAAATGTTTTGCTCGAACTTTTGTGTTCGTGTGTGTGTTTGCCTTTGATGATCGTCACAGGCGCCGACGATCTCGAGTGGCGCTTGTGAACAATAATAGTAAATTTTCGTTGATTTGTTGTTGATTGTGTCGCTTTGTGTGTTAAGTGATTTGTTGCTGATAGTTTAGTCATTGCCTTAAATTGCTGTTTTACAGCACAAAAGTACAGTAGAACTTCGATGAAATGAAGCATTGGAATTCGGATCTTCATTGAATGGTTGGATTTTATCATATTTGCCTTAAATTATGCCAAGAGCCAACGACAAATGACATGTTATAGCGTAGACAAGAGCGACCTATCAGCAAAATCTTATTAGAACTCATTTTGGGGGGCAGTTTCGGGCTGTGTCACCCCAACCACAACTCAACTTTGGTACTAGCAATACTTGAATTAGGTCTGATTTATGCAGTTTATGAAAAAAAAAGCGATTGCCCCCCATTTTTTCGATCAAGTTACATATTAAGGGGGGAAATTATCACTGATAATATTATGCCATCACTTAAGTTCTTTTATCAGCTAATTATTTTTAAATTTTGAGAAACATCTCACGTGGCTTTTAGTTTTATTCGACACATTTTTTACTTTACATAGAAAGTTGTATACCAACTTCAAATTACAAGAACGTTTGTTTAAAACGGAACGTTAGTTTTACTGTAGTTTTATTTTGACTTGAGGCACATGAATATTAAACAAAAGTGACGCCCAAATATATAAAAGAAACAAATACGCGAACGCCTTCATTGACTTTCCAACAATTCTTCATTTTACAGCAACTTTTTGTTGGTCGCTTCATCATCATCTTCTTATACATCATTATGAGCAACAACAGCAACATGAATGTGCGCATCATTGCAGTTGTTGTTGTTGGCTTCGTTGGCGTCCTGCTTGAGCTGACTGTGCCTTCCTTTTAATATCTTAATTAAATGCAAAGTGAAAGCATTTCTTTTAAAAAGTTTAATTTCATTTCATTTTTAATTTTCCCACAGGAGCGTCAATCGTTCGTTTCGCTTTAACTTAAACTTGGTTCGATTCGTTTCATTTTTGTGTGTGTTTTTTTTTGGTTCGCATCGTTCACTCTACTTGGGGACCACCAGAGGCCATGACAGATAGACAGTCGGACAGTGGGACATACATACATACAAAGTGAGTCAAAGTTGCAACATGCAACGCGCAATTTTGCAAAGCGCCGCTGCTGTACTCAGTTAGCATTTGAGCTGTTTTGAGTAAGCTGAGTGAGCTTCTTTTGACCATATTAGCATTTAATATATGCGCAGTGTGCCAGCAGCAGCAACAGCAGTCTGTGTGTGTGTGTGTGAGTGAGCAAGCAAACTTAACCGCTTTGGCCGTTCGTTGAGCGCCTTGTGAGGTCTCTGCGCTTATGAACTGCCGCGCGCAGCTTTGACTTCAGCTTCGACTTCAGCTTCGACTTGGACTTGGACTTTTTCGACTCATGACGGTTGTATGCAACAGTCTGTCCGTCCATCTGTCCGTCCATTACTGTCTGACCGTACGTATGTTGGTCTTTTACTTTCTAGTTGGCAGCGGCATTTTTCGCATCTCAGCTTTTTTTTCTCTTCTTCTTCTTTTTTTTTCGCCATTTAGCGTAAAAGTGTTTGCAACATTGCCGCTTGTTGTTGCATCTGCGCGCTGGCTTATGTTGCTGATAACGAGCAACATTGTTGTTATATGTGTGTGTGTGTGTGTGTGTGCGACAAGTTGTATTTTTGCCAAATTTAGTTTAGCATTGTTGGTGGTCAACTTTGCAGCAACAACAACAACAACAAACAGACCAAAAAAAAAAAATCATTGTGTGGCCCATCGAAACAGAAAGTTCCCGCGACAACTCTTTTGTTGTTGTTGTTGTTGAATTTTTTTTTTTTTTTTTTGATTAACTGCGCATGCGTGTGGCATGCATTGTTGTTGTTGTTGTTCGTATGCAGGTGATTGTTGCCAACTAACGGTGGTTTTGCTATCAAATCAAGCAACATTTTTCAATGCTGCTACTACTTTTTTTTCTTCCTTAATTTACTACCTTTGCTGCTTAGGCAAGCCTTGGCAGTAGCAGCAGCAGGTGTTGTTGCTCCTTGCAGACATCATATAAAAAATGCTGTTTTATTATTATTATTATTTTTTTTGTTGGTTGCTTCTTCACTTTGTGTCCTTTCGCCTGCTGCCAGACGCGTGTCTTCACACACACACACACACACACACACATGCAGACAAGCGCAGACACTTTGAATCCTTGCTGGCTTGCTTGCTTGTTATTCTTTTGCAGAGCAGCTGTTGCTCAACACATCTTTTGCTTCTCAATTTACTAAATGTCCGTCTGTCTTGTCTTGTCTGTCTCTGAGACAAGACAAGCCAAGACAACAACAACAAAGTGTTTATTTGTGGCAAGGATCAACGACATTTGTTCTCCAATTGCTGAGCTGAGCACGTGTTTTGCTGTACTCGTCAAATAAAATCGTCAAGTTCAAGGCACAAAAAATTTAATGCGAACAATTCCTGCCAAAGAAGATCCTTTCTTGCTTCAAAGAACAACTTCTGCTGCGTCTTCCACTGCAACTTCTTCTTATACAATAAGGTCTCATATTTTTTGTGCTTAGCTGACATAACGCTGTCACTTAAGGTGTGTCTGTGTGTGTGTGTGTGTGAGTGAGTAAGGGCAAAGGAAAACAATAAGTAAATAAGGAAATTAACGAGTTTTGTTGCCTAATAGGATCAACTGCTGATCGTTCGTTTGTTTGCTTTATAAATGCGTTGCTTTTAATTCATGTATTGCTGCCTTTATTTGTCGCTGTGTGCGTGCGTTTTTGGCTTCTGCCAAAACTATAAATGAAATGCAAGAAAAGAAAAGAAAAAAAGAGGAAAGGAAAAAAAGGAAAGGAAATCAAGCAGCTGTGCTTCGCAGGCAGTACCGCTTTTGTGCATGTGTGTGTGTGTGTTTTTTTTTAATTTGTTTACTGCTTTATACTTTTGATTGCTGTTGTTGTTGTTGTTGCCTTGAACTTCGCGCATTTCTATTATAATTTTTATGCTTGTTTATTTATTGTTTTCATTTATTAATTTAATTATGCTTAATTGCGTTTTTAGTTAATCAAATCGATCACACACACACACACACACACACACACACACATGCACACTACACTACGCTGTGCATAAAAAGCAACAATGAAAGTTTATTGTTTGTCACCAACAACTCAATTAAGCAGCCAGCCTGCCTGCCTGCCTCAGTCCAAGTCTGACTTCGAGTCCAAGTCTGAGCGTTGCGTATAATGATCTCAGCTCATAAAATTTAATGACAACGCTTAATTATAAAATCAATAAGAAGCGCCGCGCCGCACACGCGCAAACCCAATATAAATTTTGCACAAGTGTGACAGTGAGCGAGCGAGAAAGAGAGTGAGAGAGAGAGAGAAGAAGCAAGCATTAGCAAAAGAAAAGTTGTTGCAACTGAACTTGCTGTGCTGTGTTGTCTTTTGCGGCATGGCATGAGCAAGGGCAGTGGGTAGGGGGTAGCGGGGTGAGGAGCAGCAGGCAGCCAGACAGACTTGACCATAAGTTTGTCAATTTATATGACCGACCGACCGTCTCTGTTGCATGAAGCTTTGCTGGCTTGTAAGAAGAGTCAAGAGAAGCGAGAAAAAAAGGAAAATAAAATAATAAAAAGAAAAGAATACAAAAATTAAGCAGAAGAGGGAGAAGTGGCAGTGATATATAAAAAGATGTCGAAATATCTTAAAGCAACGCGATAAAGTATCTGCAAAACATTACGAGTCACAGGTCCGCAACGTTCGTTCGACGACGTGCATGATGATCATGATATATAAGCGTTGATCCTCAGCGTAAATTATCTTAAGTAGCGCCAAGCGCGGCAGTTAAACGCGATTGAACGCGGATAAATAACAACAACAACAACAAACGGTCAAAAGGCGTTGAGAGATTTGGCAACGTTGCGTTTCGTTGAACTGTAAACGAGTCATGAGGTTTGACAGCGCCGTGAGTGGCGCTCGTTTTTTGGGTTGCCCCTTACCCCACACTCTTTCACTCTCTCTTAAAGTTGTCAACGACGTGGCCAATAAAGCATGTGCGAAATAGTTTTCTCACCCTTTTTGTCATCGATACTTTGAATTAAGCGATTTTTTTTTTGGATTTACTTTTGTTGTTGTTGTTGTTGGCTTTGTCGCTGCTTTTATATACATATATATAAGTATAAATAGGCGCACAATGATTCGTCGAAAATGCCGCAATTAAGTCATCAGTTTCCGGCGCTCATTTAATGCTTTAATGCTCTTCGTCCTTTGCTCCTTTGCTGCTTTGCTGCCTTGGCTTCGTGGAAAACGCAATTGCGTGTGAAATCTCAAGTGCCGCAATAAACGGGGGTTGCATTACGCAATGAAAACTGACGTTTTGAAAATGAAAAAAAAAAAATTAGGAAATATTTTGACAATTCATGCGCGCCTTCTTTATTTTCATAGCGCTGTCAAAATATTTTTCAAATTTCTTTCTCTTTTTTTTTTTTCAATTTATAAAAAAAGGGCAAATAATAAATTGCAAATAGAAAAAAAAGGAAAGTTTTCAAGGGTTGTTCAAAGGCGCTCATTAAATTTAGGGCATGTACCAAAATTTGTACTAATTTGGGGGGCAGGGGGCGCTTTCAAATACTATATTTTTATCTTTTCTTAAAAAAATGTGTTCACCGTTAGGGGGGAGGGGTAAAAAAGTAGAAAAAATAGTACGCTTAGACAAATTTGATAACATTTCCTCTACAAATGTGTTCAAATGTGGGGGAGGGGCGTAAAAAAGTAACAAAAATGGGAACGTTCCCCTTATAATTGACCTTGTTGACTGCTATCAAACGTTGTCTATAAGTAGAAGACCACCTGCATGAACATGGCTTAATGCCCGCACAACAACAACATGTCTCTTAGCCCATTTGGCTTTGACATGTTAATCAGTTCATTTGCACGAACAACACGTACACACACACACACACATAGAAAGGTGTGCTATGCGCGGCAGCTGTCAAACTTAAATAAGCCATAAACTGTTTACAGGAGTCATGCTCAAGGACAACACGCTTGGAAGGCAAGAAAACAAACCAGCATTTCTACAAGTGTCTGTTTCTTCTCAGTCTTTCTCTGTGCATGTAATTTTAGGCACAAATGTTCAACGTTGAGACCACCAAGTTGTTTTCCAAGTCGTCTACATTTGCTAATAGTGAAAGACTTCTATAAGCGTTACTACTGACATACAAACACACACACACACAGACATACACATGTACACACAGAGAGAGAAGACAGACTACTTTCGACTACTCATATAGTAAATATGAATCAATGTCAGTGCGTGCACAAAGACGCAGCATGCAGTCGGTCCGTCTGTCTGTCTGTCTGTCCCTCCATGCGTCTGTCCCATAGACCAACCGTCCTGTTTCTGTTTCTTTGACTTTAAGAAGAGCGCGTGAGGCAAGAACAAAACATTCATTCATACAAGACGTTTCATTGATTGAATTGAACAGGAAGACAAATTGAAGAATTTAAACAACAACAACAACAACAATGATGACGGCTTAGACCTCAGACTCAGTTCCTAGAAAATCGATTGAATGCAACAACACCAACAACAACGACAGAAGTTGTTGTAGTAGAAGTCGAAGTGAACGCGTACGCAATATCAGCGGATAATTGAGCCTAATAGGATTTTAAGTGCGTACGCATACAAATTGCGCTCCCACTGCGACGATAACAAACGTATGAGAGACGCAGCAGCAGCAGCAGCAACAGCACAAGCAACAACAACAACAACACGAAAAACGAAAGGTAACAGGCAAGGAAGCTGAGCTCAACGATGTGATTTTGTGATTTTCTTTTTTTGTTTGCCTTTCTGTATATGAGCGAAAGAGCAAGAACGATCGATTGATACACAACAAGAAAAAGAACAAAAAAACATTTACCGCAACGTCTGCACATTGCCTGAGATCCGTTCCGGTCATTAAGTGTACCGCCTCAGCTACGCAGTACGAGAGTCTGTGTCTGGTAAAAACAAGAAGAAGGAAGTGGAAGTGGTAGTGGTAGTTTGTAGTGTGTGAGACAAAGACAGCGCGGCCAAGGGCGAATAAGGTTAACGTTGATGAGTCAGCTGACTTTGGTCTACGATTCTGACTTGGAATTGAATTGACTTTGTTGCTGTGCGCTGTTTGTGTGTTTGTGTTTGCTTGCCAGCCAGAGTAAATTGTGCGTGTTATGGCATGAATAATCTTGGGTAGCGTAGAGAGCACGTACGGCGTGATTGCAATTGAGTTTTTGTTATTTCGTTTTCGTTTCGTTTTTTTTTTTTTGTGGGAGAGCACAAGACATAAGAGCACAGCAAACGTAATATAAACAGGAAGAATGACCTGCTGTGATCAGCATAGCCACACACAGATGCCCAAAGGTGACGCTAAAATAATACACCATAAAGGCGAAGAGAGAGCGAGAGCAACAGAGTGCATCGTCTGTGAGAGTGTTATGTTGTTGTTGTTGTTGTTATCTAGCGGCTTATAAACGCAGCACAGACAAAATGTAAAGACAAAGAGAGCCAATGTCTGTGACTGTGTTTGCGAAGAAGAAGCAGCTGAGCACAGCACAACGCAGCATTTAACGGAAGCGCTGCAGAGATGAAGTTGTCAGCTGATCGGAAGTGAGAGCAAAAAAAAAAACAACAAAATTACTGTTGTTGGTTTTTTCTATGCAATGAAATGCAATGACAGATGAAATTGCGCTGACTGTAGGCAACAGCGACAAGGGTGGCGACGGCGGCTGTGTTTGTACGTTTCTGCTTAGTCTAAGATTTGTTCTTGTTTATTGCCTGCGTGTGTTAAAAGAAGGCGGCTGCAACTGTTGCTACTGCCGGCTGATGTGACAATTAGTTTTTATTTGTTATTAATTGTCGGTAAATAGAAAAAGAAGGGCATAACATGAAAAAAATAGCAGCTTTATTTAATGTATAAAACAAAGGCGACAATACAAACTTTACACTTTTAAGCGAAAATTACAACTTTTCTCAGGCTTGAAGCATACGGCGCAACACGTATGTGACTGCTTTTGACCCATGTCGATTAGCAGCAGCAGCACCAGCAACAACAGAAGGCGCAACAGTGGCACTATGTTCAACCAAACAACAGACTGTCTGTCTGTCGCTGTCTGAGCGGTGGCAACGGCGGCAACTTCAGCGCCTGGGAAACCAATCAAAACCGCCACCGACTCATCTTAGCCGCCTTCATCAATGTCAGTATTGAAATCGCAACGAAACAGTATTTCAGGCGTTTCACTGTTGTTGTTGTTGTTGCTATTGTTGCTGTTGTCTGACGGTGGCTGGCGGCGCGATTCTTGCTGATATGCATAAATCATCTGCATAAATTTAGACGAACAACAACAACCGAAGTCGCTGGAATTTCTTTTGTTTGTCTAAAGGGTCTGTGAACTGACTGACTGACTGACTGACGGACGGTTTTGCTGCTTAGTTCATCAGTCTGTCAAACGTCAAACTTTTTAAACTAATTTATGAGCATATTAAATTCGCATTGTTGTTGCACTAAGCCTTCAAAGTCGCAACACACTTGTTAGTCATCTAATTGTATCTATCATTAAATTAAATGCAAAAGGACATACGTGCCACACGTACCACAAGCCGCAAGCTGTTTGCACAAGTGCAACGTCGCCAATGCTTGCAAATATTTGCATGCCAATTTCAAAGTCAAACATCATTAGTTGCAATATTCAACCGCTTAGTTGCAACATAGTTGCAAGCAAGCCGCCTAAGTTAAACAGCAGTTGCAGAATGCCGTGACTTGCACATTAGGCTGGCCAAAGTTTGGCTTGTTGTTAGCGCCGGCTGTCGTTGCAAGTAACTATGGGCTACCAAAATGACAACAACAACAACATTTAATAATGTTGCACGTTCATTATGGTTTCTTTCTAACCTTCAAAAATTTGCGTCCACTGTTGTTGTTGTTGTTGTTGTTGCTGCTGCTACTGCTGCGTGCTACTTGATGCCACTTCAAAGCGCCTCAGTTACCGTTAAATGAAATCACTTTTAATTTCAATGACCGAACGAAAGCGCAACGCTTCAACGAACGCACGAAATGTATGATTTTTTTTTTTTATTTATTTGCTACTTTACCGATACGACGACAGTAATGAAGCTGCCGGTAAAGCGAAATACAAAAACAACAAAAAAAAAGTCTCGTATTTCAAACAGTTACGTTTATGAAGACATCAACTAAATCAAAAGCGACAATGAAGCAAAGGCGGCGGCGGCAACTTTTCGGCGACTTTCGAAGTCAATATTTTTGGCATAAGAAAGATTAAAATGAAATTAGTAATCAGCAACGCAAAATCAACGAAACGGCAGATAAAACACACACACACACAGACAGAGAGCGGCCGCTGCCGAAAAGTAGCCAGAGATTAGAAGGCAAAGCCGCCAACTTCAACAAACTTCAACAAAGTGTTCTAAGCACTCAAGGTCTGACTGACTGAGACATCTGTGTGGTCGCACAAGTTGGCTTGCTGACTCAGACGAGTAGCCAGAGACAGACAGACAGACAGACAGACAGAGAGACAGACAGAGCGACAGATAGCGAGCTTCGCTGCGCTTCGTGATCAAATTGGCTAGATAAAGTCGGCTTCATCTTCATCGGCATCGGCATCATCATCAACATCATCAGCTTGCATGAAAGAGCGACTCATCATCGTTGGTTGGCTTGTTCGTTCGTTGGTTCGTTCGGTCTGTTCTCATTATAAACGTATTGATTTGCGTTTATCGGCGTAAATTTAGCGCCATTTAATGCGACCTGAGGTCTTAACTTGTGCGCTTTGGGGCGTTGAAATTATATATGTATTTTGCGAGACTCAACTATGAGCATTTAACTCTTTTTCTTAACTGTCTTTATTTACATGAGTCGAGCAAAGAGTTCTCTTCGGCTGGTCTGGTCTGATCTGTGGCTATGATGGCGGCGCGCTTTCAACGCCCAAATATGTTGTCAACCTTAAGGCTTATCACAGCCAAGTAAGCCAGCAATATAGACACGCTCGTTGCGACAGACAGACCTGTGCTTATTGACTACTTTTTGTTGCTTGTTGCTTGTTGGTTGTTGTTTTTGGCTTTTTGCTTTTGTATATAAACGTGTTGTAAGTCGAAACCCGAAAAAGGGCAATTTTTGAAATCATATGCCGGCCGAACGAAGACGACTGGCTTGGCTTGGCTTGGCTCGTTGCTGGCCTGGCCGAGACAAGCTGCAACGTCGAGGCTGGCTGAGTGTGTACATGTTGCATTGTTCTTTGCGCCAACTACTGTCGCTTTCGCACTTTGCTCATTGTTGCAATGTCGTTGTCTACGTCGACGAGTGAGAACAGCCAAATGGACAGACAGACATATATATGTATATATGTATGTATGAATCTTTTTCGCAGCTTATTTAGAATTCGTTTCGATACGATTCGATTCGATTTCATTGTGCGCGGGGTTATGCCAAAATGCCAAAGCAATATTGTTGATGCTCATGCTGCAATGCTGCTTTTGTTTTTGCACTCATATAAACAAGCAACAAAGAACACGACAAAGATGCACCAACGTCGTTGTCGTCCACGTTGTCGTCCTCGTCGTTGTCAACGAGTATTTTTGACCAAAAAGGTGTCGCTGATTGTCTTTAAAAGCGGCGCTTAAGCCAAACAGTTTTTGGTCAACAAAAGCGGCAACAGTAGCAGACAGTTGTTCATTGTTGTTGTTGCTGTTGTTGTCTCTCTGCCTTTTGTATTGCTCGTTGCTCTCGGCGACACGTCTGGCATACCAAAGTTCGCTAAGATACTTTTGCCGGTGCATTCAATCGAATTCAATTGTTTTTGGCAGTCGAAAGCAGCAAAGAACAAAAACAATCAGTAGCAGCAGCAGCAGCAGCAGCAGCAGCAGCAACAACAAAAATTGTATCAAAAGTAGCAAAGGCGAAGGCAAACCGAACAACCGAACGATCGATCGAAAGTCCAACTTCAGGCTGAATGCCTTCTGTCTTACTGCCTGCCTACGCGTTCTGACCAAGCGTCCTTGTCTTCACTGGCTTGCAATTGGTTTGAGGTGGCGCATAATAAATGCGATATTAAGTGTAGACCAACAGAATTTCTGAAATTTTATGGCCAAACTTTTCTGCAGAGCCATCATCATCATCATCATCATCATCATCATCATCATCGTCATCATCATCATTGCCGGTTTGCAACAAAGACATTCCAAACGTTGCAAACAATGTCGCATTGCGGTTCGCATGCATGGCAGCTAAGGGGGCGGGCGGAGGGAAATGAAGCAAGCCTAAAGGCATGTATTGGCAAAATAGAAATAAAATGTGAGCAAAATAAAAAAATAAAAATCTTAAGTATTAAACATGCAACAAACGAAAAGAATGCTAGAACCAAAACTTTACAACATTACATCATCTCATTTCATTGCTGCTGTTGTTGTTGTTGTCTTGTTAACGGCTAACTGCTTTCCCACCAAGCCAACAGGCCAACCAGTTAGCCAAGTTAGCCAAGGCAAGCCAACGAGCAATCGAGCAATCTTTGAGCCAACGAACGCCAACTCACTTGCGAGCAATAAAATTCGCACTTCAATTGCAGAGATCGCCTACAGAGTAATCAGTTGTGAAAAGATTATCGCGATAAGGAGTTCCATGCAGGAGCACCAGCACCACCAGCAGCAGAAGATTTGAGTCGTTGCTATGTTAAAAGCGGGTCAGCAAAGTTGCAACACATTGAGGCGGTGCAAAGGGGCAGCAGTAAATACAGACAAGAAATAACTTTAGTGCAGACAAGCAGAGGCAAGCAGTTATGCAGTGGCTGCGCATGGCTGCCTGCCTGCCTGGCGTGGTCTGGCTGCTTGGCCTGTGTGCGGCTGTGTGGCAATGTGGCAGTCAGTCGGTGGCAATCAGAGAGGCGCTTAACGCATTTTGCGATTACGTGAAGTTTATGCGAAGCATTTGGCAATTGGGTGGCCAAAAATGAAATCATTAACACCTAAGATAATAAAAACGAAATGAAAATACAAAGCTGAAGCAGCAGCAACAGCAACAGAGTTAATGGCAATAACAAAAGCTGAAAAGGGTTTTGTGTTTTTGCCAATGAGCGCAAGGAATTTTTGTTGCAGTTGCAGAGAAGCCGAAAAAAAAAGAACGAAGCCAGCAAAGGAATCTTAACCAGAAGCTGCTGCGTATATGGTTAAGATACGATTTCATGCACAGACACACACACACACACACACACACACACACACACACAGATACAAACGCATACTTATTGAAACTCACGTATCGATCGATCGATCGAGTGTATGTGCTGTGAAATGTGTAAGAGGATCTTCTGTAAAAATGTTGCCGTTGCCGCCAACGCCGTCGCCGCCGCCACACCCGCCACCGCCGTCGCCTTGACTAAAATGAAGATTTCTATCTTTTCATGGGAGGTTTGCCCATTTCAAAAATGAGCAACAAAATTAAGCAAAAATTTCGTTAAGCAGCAAAGATGAAATAAAACTTTTTGGTGTATTTTTTCTGCTCAGTCGTTTGGCACTTTGAGGGCGGCGGCGGCGGCGTAGAGGCAACGACAGCGCCGAAAAAGGGAAAACAAGGCAACGAAGCCGACACAAAGCCAATTAATTTATTAAATTGAAGTATTGAACGAAGCGTGTTGGTTTGGCTGGTGAGCGCCGCAACCCGTGCCACAAACCGTGCCTGCAACTGAGACTCAATTCGAGTGCGTCCGGAATTTTGGCGACAGCGGCACATGAGTAACTCAGCGAACTCTGCACAAATTAAACCAAAAGTGAAGTAATTTTTTAAGCAATTTGTGTGTCAGTGGCAACTTCTTTTGCAGCATCAAATCATCATCATCAGAAGCGGCCACAAGCAGAAGATACAATGCGAAGGTGCAAAACTAATGGATTTCATTCGTACTGTTGTTGATTTCGGCTGCGCTTGCCACACTTGCCGAAGTCAATGTACGAGGCAATAAAGACACAGCAACAACAACAACAACAGCAACAACAATTTCTTGGCACTAACGTTGTCGTCAACGTCGTCTGCAACAATCACCAACTTACTCACTCACTCACTCACTCACTCATCTGCTTGCGCCTTCGCACACTTATTGTATATATGTATATAATATATATATATACATATATATATGTATTGATATATTGTGTCCAAGCTCCTTTGAGTTTGCTGCACAGCGCGTTGCGACAAAGATCGCCTTATTATATAAAGTAAGCAACAAAATAACAACAAAACAAAACAACAACAGAAAAGAGAATCTTGCTGATCTTGCGATCTGATAAGAAAATGATAAAAAGGTAGACGCCAGTTTTTAATTTGATTGGAATGGAATTTTTAGATGATTGCAGAGGCAGGCCGTTGCCAGTTGCCAGTTGTTCATGCCGCCATCGACAGTCGCATCAACAGCAGTCGTATCGACACCATTGCAACGAATCGTGTGACTCGCTACACTGCAATTTTGTTAATAGACTTTGCAATGCATTTTATAGAACACTTCATTAATTAACAATAAACATTGAGAGAGAACTTTTTGCATTATAGGTTTTTATATAACTTAACGTGCCATAATAGCGTGTTACTAATATTAATGCTATATATATATATTTTTTTTTTCTCATTTTAAATGCAAAGCAAATTTTTTAAATGTTTTTTTTTTTTATTTTTTATTTTTGTTCTTGCAGCAATTGAATTTTTTCCCATTTTAAGAGACGAAATGTACAGCTAAGTTCTTAAAGTTAAAGTACCTCATAAAATTCTATGCGAAAAATCGAGCAAACATTCCATTGGCAAATTTGCATCTTGCGGCTGTCATTCCGTTTCACAAACACAGGCGACGGACGGACGGAAGGACGGACAGACGGACGGCGGCATCGTCATCGTCATTGGCAGCGGCATTGGCATTGGCATTGGCAGCGCCAAACGGTAGGTATTTAGGCTTGCTTTGCTGGCTGGCTGACTGGCTGGCAGACTCAGAGACTTGTCTTGACTCGGCTTGGCTTGGCTTGGCTTGGGCACAGACCGTACGAACCCTCTTATAGTGTAAAGCAAACGTAGGTGCGGTGCGGCGGTGCCGCAATGTTGGGCAATCGGTTGGCCGGCCGGCCGGCAATCTTCAGGATCTTTCATTTACCTCATGTGTTTGTGTGTATGTGTGTGTGTGTGTAGTAGGGAAATGTAGCTGCCGCTGTTGTTGTTGTTGCTGTTGTTGTTGTTGTTGCTGCTGCTGCTGAGCTGCCGCCACCTTAATTTATTTCATCTCATGCAATAATTTTTGTGGTTAACAAGTTTTGGCGGCATCGTTAGCGTCTTCACACGCTTCGCGGGATATCAACACCATTTATTGCCGTTTTGGTATTTTTTTTTTTTCTTCGCTGTTTTTTTTTTTTTTTATATTTTTTTTGTTGCTTTTTGTACGTATTTCTGCTTATACGACTTGTGGAAACGATCTTTTGCTTTGCTTTGCTTTCTTATGTTTAACGCTTCTTTTCTTTACGTTTGCCTCATTTTCATTTTAGTTGTGCTCTTCATTTTGAGCTTTGCGTGTTGTTGTTGTTGTAGCTTGTTGTTACTTTTTTTTGTATTTTTTTTTTTTGTTCATTTTCGCGTCGTTGCGGTTTTATCTGCGCTCTCATATAAAAATCGATTGGATTCCCGTGAAATTGATAAGTCAAGTAACTTGTGTGTGCGCTCGTGTGGCCAAGAACATGTTGCATACATGCGGGGGTAAAAGGGGCAAATACTAAGACAGTCAGACAGACAGTGCGATAAAAGCGCCCAGACAGTTGGCGGGAGGAACATGGCAACTTTTTTTTTATTTTTTTTGGTTTCGTTTGGTTTGGCATCGTAAATTATTGCGTTGACTAGTTTTCTACATTAAAAGGCAGACGCCACTTTAGAGCCAATCTTCTAGCCAAGCTGTACTACACACACACAAACACACAGAGAGACAGACAGACTGTGAGTGAGAGATATTTTTGTGTGGTGGTTGGCTGAAGTAGTCCACAGTAGTGTTAAAATATTCGACCACCTATGGTCTTATTGGAATTTATTTGGTCGCAATTTTATATAAACATTCATGCGGCATCATTAAATTCATTTTTTGCGGTTATGAGATTCCACTTTGACGTTGCGCAGAATGTTGGCTTTGTTTTTGTTGTTTTTGTTGCTTTTGGCGTTAATTGATATATTAAGAAAAATCTTAAAAATTGTGAAATCGCTTTTGACAAAAGAAGTTCAACGCTTTTTTTTTTGTTTTTAACACAATATTGATGATAATATTAATAATGTTGTTGTTATTGTTCTTGATAAGCTGACTCATTAGAAGCAATAGTTTTGTTGTTGTATGATTTTTGTTGTCTGTAAAAATTGTAAAAAAAAGGCGAAAAAAAAAATAAGCAAAAGAAGTGTAAAAAATAACAAAAATGTATTTTTAACATGTCGCGACGTTTCGTTGTCTATTTTAGACTTTATGTTGTTGTTGTCGTCTGTTGGCATCGTTGTTGTTGTTATTGTTGTTGTTGTTGTTGTTGTTGTTGCTATGCTACTTGTGCTGGAACGTTTGACGGCGTCTGGAAATAATGAAAATCCGCAACGAGAAAAACTACAAGACTTCACTTGGAAGTTAATTACAAAATTTTATTTTTGGCATTAATTATTTTTTTCACTCGGCTTATTTTATTTTGAATTTTTTTTTTTTACATTTTTGTTTTTGATTTATTTTTATATTTTGTTTGCTTACTTTATATATTTTATTTTTTTTTTGGACTTTGTTATACTGTCTGTTTGCTGTTGTTGTCTCGCTCAGACGAACGGCAACATTCAAACATAAAATGTCAAATCTTTGGCGCTGTCGTAATTCATTGTCGCAAGACACAACTGTCAGTCAGCTGCGTAAGTCATTATCATTATCATTATCAACTTGATCATTATCATTATGATTATCATGAAAGCTGCCATCTGCTGCTGCACACAGTTTGTCAGCTACACGTGTTTTTTTATTTGCACTTCTGCAAATGCAAATGAAATGATTACAAAGTTCAATGATAGCAAAGAATTTAAGAATTTTTTCGACTTTATTGTTTTGTTTAATTTCGGTTTTAAAACATTTGTCATACTCAGCGATAGGCAGACAGACAGACAGCCAACATTAAACGCCCCTCTTTGCCCTGCCTTATGTCTTAACCGAAGATAAATTGCATTGGCCGGACAGACAAACAGACAGACAGACAAACATTCGTTCGGTCACTTGCAAAACTAACAAAGTGTGTAATTATAATGAAAGTAAATGAGATTCAAATTTGTTGCACATGCAACAATCACTGTGTATATGTGTGTGTAAGAGAGACAGACAATAGAGTAGGCGCAGACACAACACAAATGGCCAAAATGTACATGATGTCGTAGTCGTCGTCGTCATTGCTCTTCAAAGCCGTTAAAAGGCAAATGCCACAAGTGGCACAGCACAGCACTAAACAGAACAGAACCGAGGCAGGAACAAACGTTGTATGCAACAAACAACAAGTTTAAATTGTTTAAAGCCGCGAGAATGAACAGAACGAGAAAACCTCAAAGATCGGCGTAATGAGATAAGAAATTGTGCAACAAGCGCGCTGCAAGCAGGGGGAAAAGTGATGACTGTGACGGCGGTGGTGGTGGTGGCAGTGGCAGTGGCAGTGGCAATCTTCCGCATTATGAGCCGCTGTGGAAGTAAGTAAGTCGTTGTTTGGCAGTAGGAAATGGAAAAATGGAAATGCACTTGTTACAACAGCGAGTGTGGCAAGTTGTATGTGGCTGTGGCAGCAAAGCAGAAGCGCAGCAGATTGTTAGCGTATGTACAAGTGCAACATGGGCTCTAATTTCAATTGGTTAGTTGTTGTTGGCGTTGGCATTGCTAACCATGCGCTTATTCACTCATCTGGTTAGGGAAGTCAGCGGACAGTCTGACGGCCAAGACGCACCCACGCGTGACGTGACTCTTTACTTTACCTTACCTTCAGTTTATAGTTTGACTTTAGTTAAAGTTGAAGTTGAAGTTTGGTTTTATTTTATTTCTCGCTTTTTTTTTCTTTTGTGTTTGTGTCTTTCCTGCCACTCATGCTTTGGTGTCATCCGGCAGTGCAACAAGCTGCCGCTGCCACTGCCACTGCCGCTTATTAGTATTTCCTACCACTTGTTGACTTGACTCGAATTTTACTCACTCACATTATTTTTTTTATTTTTTTTTTTTGTTATTTCAACTCAACTCATCTCTTGACTTCTGCTGACTTCTGTCTTCTGTCTTGTGTAGTAAACGCGAACGCATTCAAGCAAGTTTCTGGGCTATTTTTCAACTTCAAATGTTTGTTAAATGACTTTTGTTGATTTGTTGGGAACATCTTTTATGTTATACTTATTTTTTGGGGTGCACAAAATTAATGATTATTTTTATTTCAATTTTATTACATTTATTTTTTGTACTTTTGTTGACTTTTATAACATAACAGATATAATCTCATCTATGATTAATTAGCATTTTCATTGAGTTACGCAAATCCGCACGCAATTATTTGTCATTTGCTTATGACCTGAGTCAACTCACAATTCACAACTCACAATAAATATACATTATTATGTATTAACAATATTTTCTTTGCGTTAGATAGCACACGGCTTATCAAGCCCGCTTATCAGTCAAGGCGCCGCTGAATCAGCAAATGGCATTTCGAACCTGCGCTCCCGGCACTTCATTGAGCATTCATTGGCGTTTAATTATAAACAATTATTAATTTTCACATAAGTATTTGCGGATGTAAGTAATACATTTTTATACTTCCGAGCCAGCCATTGAATTACTATGATAACTTGTTTTCCGGCCATGCGACTTGGCACACTTTTGGCGTTTACCTTTCGTTCTTTTATCGCTTTATCAGAGTACATACTTACACATGTGTCTATATGATGTAAGTATCGAGCAAAAAAAGTATGCGAGTACGCAGATAAGCGTCTGATTGACGCTGTCAGCGCCTCATTGACGCCTCATGGCGTATGAGTAACATTCTAATACAAATATTTATTAAGACAACTCGTGTCCAAGCAATAAATACTTTACAAATATTTTCATGCAAGTACAAAGCTCAGCGAAATTGTCATCATAGAGAAATGATAAGTCTAATAATTTCTTTCAAATCCGCAAGCAATTATTGGAATCATTGCTCATCAGCTGAGTCAGTCTTGAGTGTTGCAAATGAATTTGAATTTGTTTAGCAAATGTTAAACATTTAATAATAATAATCGAGTGCTATTAAAAGGCATTTATTCGATCGTTCGATATGTCACGTGCAAACCGACAAGGCCGAAGCGATAAGATACGTTTTCATGAATGAATTTTCCAATTTGCTGATAAAGTCTTTATTTAATTGATTAACAATTTAAGTGCTACTTTTTTTACGCTCATGAGTAACGTTTATAATGAACTTCTGTAGCTCGAAATTCGGGAATGCTTCATATATCTCAAAGTCATTTGAAAGTTTCATGCGAATGCTTTATAGGAAGGTTCTGTATAAAATGGTCATGTGCTGGTCATGATTATACATTTCTTTCATATATTTCTTTTAGAAATCATTATCATAAACGCTTTATATGTTTTATACCTAATCTTGCAATGATTTTAACCACAAATTGTTCTAAGTCAGCGCATTTGTGATTCCTAATGATTGTTTTAAGTTTTATTTGAAAATAATCAATCGTAATTAAATGCTATTTATAATTTGCTGATGAAAATTATCATTTGATTGTTATACTTTCCCAGGGTATAGTGTATTTGCTTGGACGACGCATAGAAGAACGGTGGGAGTCCCCAAGTACCCAAAGTATATATATATTCTTGATCTGGACAACAAGAGAAATTGATTAAGCGATGTCCGTCCGTCTATAAAAGGCTATAACCTGAACACCAGAACCAGGTATGTAAACTCAAAACCCTTTCCAAGTTTGATACCCCTCAAAGACCACCAAACTGAAATTTTTGATAAAATACACTTTTTTTAAATTAAAATTTGTATATCTTACAAACTATGAATATACGAGCCTGAAATTCTATATGCAAGCTCAGTTAAAACACCTCTTTAAAACTGCATACCACAAAATGCCCCTCTCTATCATGGTTTCCTCTCAAAGACCCGGTAAGTTAAATTTTTCGTAAATTACACAATTTTGGACTGATTTTTTTTTTATATTTGGAACAACATTTAAATGGGCGATGTCAAATATATAATTTCTTTTTTCACTTGGGACATGGCACCGCCTACCGTGTCTGCAGAGTATTATATTGTTGAGTATACTCAACCAAACCGTCCTTACTAGTTTTTTATTCGATTAGTGCATTTTTTCCCATGACTAGACATGATATATCACGCTTTAAGTAGCTGATGTGCAACGTTCAAAACCGCACCCAATGATATCATATTTGAGTTATTAGCGAATTTACAGCAAAATGCCGTTAGATCAAAAAGTATACTTAGGGTGTTTCAAACTTGAATGGGAGTTACAAATAAAGGTCTATTTAAGCCATCAAAATGAATTCAATTTATCGCCTAAGCGTTTCGCCAACACTTTTCACCTTTCAAAATATATAATGTTTTCTTCGATCATTATGGGTGTTGGATTTGTCATAACGGCGCCAAAAAGTGCACAATAATTGTTTCATAATTAAGTGCATAAAACTTGTAATGCAACAATAATAACAATAATAACAACAACAACAACAACCACAAACAAATTGTTTGTTTTTCTGTTGTCTGTCGTCGACTGGAATTTTCACGCTGCAACGGCGTTTTGCCTCAAACGCTCGATTGCGGTCATAAAATGTGAATGACAAATTTTCTAAACAATTTCCATATTAGCTTCTGCTCACAAGTTGCCTGAAAATGAAAAGTGTGGAAAATGCACAGCAGAGAGGAACAGCGTCAGAGGCGGCGGCATGTTTATTTTTCAAGCGTAACGCACATTTGCTCCTTTGGCACTCCCACACACATGCAGACAAGCGTGTTTGCCCCCCAAAAAAAAAACTGTAAGCGTTGCCGTTATTATTATTGTTGTTGTCGTTGTTGTCGTCGACGTGTCATTGAATTGAGACGCGTTGAGTTTTTCCTTTCATTCTGTTTATTTTTGATTGTTTTTGTAACTTTTCTTTTATGCTCTTTGCTTCTGTTTTTCTTTCATCATTTTGTCATTGTTGTTGTTTTTGTTGTTGTTGTTGTTTTTACGTTTCGTTTAGTTTTTCTCATAATTTTTTCTTCCCTTCGCTTGTCTTACAGCAAACGCATCGATTCGGAAGTGAAAATAAACGTATGTTTGCTTACTCGCTCACTCTCTCAATCACTCACACACACACACACAGACACACACACTCGCGCACTGTCGGCCTTTTGACGTTTGCGCTTGCGCTTTGAGAAAATATTTTCTTGTTGTTGTTATTACTATTATTTTATAATGCGTGTGCGTGCGTGTGTTTGTGTTGGCTTGTGTTTTATATGCGAGCGCGCATGTGTGCGTGTGTGTGTGTGTATGTGTGTGTCTGTTGATGATGATGCAATGACTTTGCGGTTGGCAGCTGTTGTCAGCAAGTGCACACATTATGCCACACCCCCGCCTTTATTTTTGTATACATTTATGTCTTTTACTTTCGTTGTTGTTGTTGTTGTTGTTGTTGCTGTTTGTTTTCTTCATGCCCATTCGCATGCTCTCACGCGCTCTTTGTCGCATTGCTGTTGCTTCCGTTTGCACTGAGAAATTTTTCTATTTGACAAATAACGTGGACTCTTTTTTCGCTTTTCAGTGATTTTTTTGTTAGTTTGTTTATTGAGAAAATTCTATAAAATATTATAACTTGGTTGTTTCCCGAATTTCAATTTGTTTAATGAATAAGTTTAATAAAAGAAATATAGTTTGGTAGTTTCCCGAAATGTCCTTTTTCAAAACAAAAAAAAAAACCTATGCAAAATTCAATTATTTAATCTTTTTTTCAAATGCGTTATTTTGAAGCATTTATCAGCCTTGAGTTCTATTTTGCATTGATATGAGGAACTTGTTAATGGCAGAAATGATTATTCATACGAGCCCCTACCATTATTAATTCGTACGGCAAGCATTTTTACCCATATGCAATGTTTAACAGACGATATTTCCAATAGTAATGTAGATAACACATGCGAACTTATTTTTCTCTGCAAGATCATTTTATTCTCTTGAGCTTAAAAAAAAAAATGTTGTTGTACTTCAACAACAACAATAAAAATAAACATTTTTGAATGGTTTGTCGCGACATATTTTATAATTCAAAGTTTTATCAATTTCACAATAGGAAGCCAATTTTAAATTAGTGGTGTGCAAACAAGTAAAATATGTATAACCAAATCGATAATAGTATCGATAAACAATTAAAATAAATAAATGACGGTTCTAATTCGAGCATAAAGAAAAATAAGGCCCGGGCCCGCACGAAGCCCGCAAGAATCTTAATTTTAAGGCCCGGGCCTGTGTAAGCCCGCGGGCCACAAAAAAAGCCCGGCCCGCGCCCACCTCTAGTTGGGACACCTTAGCCATGGTGGAGAGTTGAGTTTCTGGTCAACCAAGGGACAACCGTTATCATTCTTAGCGCCTTGTTTTCTTCCGGTTGGCTGCACATAGTGTATCCCAAAGTTGTATGCTAATTTGAGCAGCTTGTTGCTCAGGCTTAATGTGCTTTTGTTCCAAAGGCACCAAGATCTGGAAGTGATCATGATGTGTTGTCTCCAAGTCAGGCGTATGCCCGTTATGATTCGGAAGTTTCCCGATAAGTCATTATCCAAAAAAAAAGAACCAAAATGTAAAACAACTTATTTAATCTTATCTAACGTATCAAGCATTATTTTTTTGCCTATAAATAAGAGAAACGCAATGTAAAACGCTCAAAGTAGCAAAGCAGCTACTAAACTACAAGAGCTCTAATTTTTTTATAGTATTTTTTTGCTTTTTTCTTCCAACTATTATTCATTGTCATTATTATTATTATTATTATTTGTGCGTTTATTTATGGCCACTAAAATGACAAAGTAAATTTCAAGTGTTGTGACACAAAAGCGTCACAAGAAAAACAGCAGCAGCAACAACAGCAACAACAACAACAAAAGTAACTAAAGACGATTTAAACAATACAGAAGAAAAAAAAATTAAATAAAATAAGCAAAAGAATTTTTGGTTAAAGAAAACATTAAAAGCCGCCAAAGGTATAAAAACATTTAACGCACACACACACACACACACATACGCACACACGCAGTGAGTCGCACATAAACAAAAATTTCAGCATTTTCCCATGATTATTTGCTTTATTGTCAAATGTCAAACACCAAAGCTCAGCGAACGTTGAAGAAGACATAGAAGGAGACGAAGCAGAAGAAGAAGCAGAGAAAAAAAAGAACAACAAGAATAGTGTGTAAACTTAACGTTTTTTTGTTTGCTGTTGTTGTTGCTGTTGCTGTTGTTGTTGTTGTGTCGTGAGTTGCGTAGAACAAGTGGAAGCTTTGTTTAACAACAATAACACCAACAACAGAAACAACAATAAAAATAACTATAACAACAAGTATAGTAATCATCACAAGTACGGTAATTGTCACAACAACACAGTAGCAACAAAGTAGCAGCAGCAACAACAACAACAACAACAAAAGAAATCGTCATAAAGACAAAAAACGTAAATAATCATAAACGGGTTCAAAGTCACCCAAATGAATAATGACAAGCAAGAGAGGTGGGGTCAGTTGGGTACTTTGGCCAAAATAGGAGCGAAATCCTATAAAACAATTTATTACAATTTAAGAATTAAAAATCTTCAGCAAGTTATTTTCGTACTGCCAAATAAACAATGCAAAATAGATTATATAATAACGATCGTTATCTATAACAATCAAAGTCAATCATATTTGATAATAATCAAACAATTGGTCATAACCCAAAGGCGTCGACCACAAATTGAGTGAGATGTGTGCATGGTGGCAGAGGGATTTAGTCAAATCTTACAAAATATTATCAAGAGGGTGTAGTGTATTGACCAATTTTTGTAGAAAATCTACATTCCCTTAGTTACATTTGATTTTTGATGTCAGCACACTTAAAGCTACCTTGACGTATGTATTCATCGAAACGTTCGAAACAATGAACAAAAAGTACAAACGTTTACCATTACTAATAAGTGGCAGCACTAAATTGCGTTAAACAGCATCGCGCTCAGAGAGTAACAGTTTCTGTTAAGTGAGATGTTGTACAGCGTGTTAGCAGAATGTAATACTCAAAAATCGACGCTGCCCTGTTGTATTCTCCCAAATGTGCACTCTTTCGGTTGAATACATAGAGCAATTTTATAATCTTGTATTTTTCCATTTTGGTGCACACCTTGATACGAATTTCGTATGGCAATGGAAAATTCCATGCTGTTGAGACGTATGTCGACGGTCTATTGCTTGAGACATATGGTTTGCGGCGGCAAATTTCACCGGTTGTGAAATATCGCACAACTACACTCGCTCTCTCTGTATCTTTTCAACTCCCGCCGAGAACGGTTCGCAATCGCGCGTGAAGCAGTAACGAATCGTATGAAGCAAAAAAACAGATGCATGATAGCTGAAATTTTAATTTCAAAAATTTTTTTGTGCTAAAGCAAAAATATAATAAATTCAAAACAAAAAGTGATGCGAATTTAATTTGTCAAACAATTATAAAAGTTCAATAACAAAAAAAAAAATGAAAACAATGCGCAACAAAAATGCGTTTAAGTTAATAAATTATTTCAAATAATTTTTTAAATTGGTAAATAAATATTTTTTACAAATAATACACAAATGCAATACAACAAAATTTACAATAAAAAAAAAACAGTTGTTTTGTATTTGTTTGTTGTGCAAAATTAAAACCAAAAAAAAAAAACAAAAAATTATTACAAAAAACAAAACTTAGAAAATTAAAACGAAACGTTCAAAATCATTTTCGAAAACTTACACATAAAAAATATACAGAACTGCAACAACGAATGCTCTGTAACCCCAAAACGGAAAATTAATAGTGAAAAACAGTGAAAAGTTAAGCACTTAAAAAATAAAATACAAAATCAAAAAGAAAGAGCAAAAATAATATATATATAAATGAAAAGAAATAGAAAAAGAAAAACCCCCAAACGCATAAAAACGCATGAATTTTCTTCAACTTCGCACACACACACACACAAACACACTCACTCAAAGTCAGTCTGAACGTTTTCGGCAAAGCGGAGGAGACTTTGCTTTGCTTTAGTTTAGTTTAGTTTTCCTCGTCTGCACGTCTGCCGATACAACGACAATGACGGCAATCTTGATGGCGGTTACGGTATCGGTGACGGAGACGGACTCGTAAACGTCGGCGATAAAGACGAAAAGTCGACTCCGATGCTGACTACGTTGAGATACGCGATATATGCGCTACAAGAGTTTTTTCTTCTGTTGTTTTTGTTGTTTTTTTTTTTCGTTTTTCTTATAATTACTTTTGTCTAAAATTAGAAAACGTGTGTGTGTCTGGTATATCGCACATCATCATCATCGTCATCGGCAGCAGCAGCAGCAGCAACGGCCTGAAAAGCAAAGCAAATGTATAAACGAGCGCAGTGAATCAGATGTTAGCGACAATACACAGACATAATATAGACTAACAGACGGACAATTGGAGGGACGTGCGACCAATTGCTATATAGACTAAAACGACTCTACGCATCGGCACGGGACACTCGTTCGTATTACTAAAAACAAAATACGCGTGAGCATAATGAAATCAGTATCGCAAACATATTACAAAACTTGCCCAAAGAGTTTTTCCCGAGCGCCAAACAGACAACAACAACAACAACAGACATAAATGACAACAACAAACACAAGAGCAACGACAAAAGCATCAACGAGCTGCGCCGAAGTCGCACGTTCGCACGCACGCACACGAAACCGAATCGTACCGTAGCCGAACATTGCCGAAACGTTTGATATGCACGAGCGCAGTCATCGACAGCCGAGCAACGTTGCTCGTCGATCGCTGTGACACACACACACACACACACGCACGCACATGCATGCAGACAAATTGAAATTCGAAATCAGAAACGAAACGAAAAGAAAATCGCGGAAAATACTTTTACAAGACGAGCGAAATGAAACAAGACGAAACGAACGAACGAACGAACGCACGTACGAACGAAGGAATGAAATTGCAGCTGAGTTGAATTTCGGCAAACTTTTGTTTATAGTAAAGCAAAAGCAAAAAAAAAAATACAAGATAAAAAAAATAAATAAAAAAGAAAAGATTAAAACGCACGCGTGACGCTTTAAAAATTTGTATGAAAATTACAAAAATCTCGGCAATCGTGTGTATACATGAGATACATGCTTGCCTAGAAACAGACTTTCTGTTTGACTTTGCTCTCATAAAGTTATCAATGCAATTGCTGATCAGTCAATCAAGTTGATGCAAGTCAATGCTGCTGATGATGACAACTCAGACATTTAAATCACTCAAGAGTGACGAAAAAAAAAAAACACAAATTTATGAAAAAAGAATAAATACATAAAAAAAAAAAATAAATACGGTTAGAAAATAAAATTCTTCAAAAATCTATTTAATGACTTTTGTTTCGTGAAAATTCTCAAATCAATTAAAGTTTACGATTTTTGTCAATTATGAAATAATGAAAAATGAGTTGTTATATTTTCAAAAAAAAGCAGACTTTGACTTTGTGTGTGTTTATGTGTGTGTTTGTTGAAGGAAAAAGTGTTAAAAAAAAAAAATATAATTAAATGCGAAAATACGTTTTGTGTGACAAGCAAGCAAGTCTCGGCGATAGCAACAAAGCACATGAACAGCAACAGCATCAGCAACAACAACAACAACAACAACAACAATGAGCAGCGTCACAACGCACTCACGAACACATTTATTTATTTATTTAAAGATATTTTCATAAATTCTTTTTTTCTGCAGCAGCAAAGCAACGAAAAGCAAAGAAAAAAACAAACAAAAAACAACAACAAAAAAGTGACTCACTTGAAAATGTATACACGTAAAAAATCAACAACGACAACACCAACAACAACAGCAGCAGCAATAATAATAACAACAACAACAACAGCAGCAACGACAGCAAAAAAGTATCTAGATTTTATGCTTAATTTGTGTTATGCCAACTGAGACATATAAATTTCAAAATAAAATACACAAAATAATATTTTGCAAATCAAACAAGAAAAAAGCAACAAAATAATATTGAAAAAAAGAAAAAAAATAATAATTAGTGTTGTGCAAATCAAGTGTAAGTAAAAGAAGAAGCAGAAGCAGAAGAAGCCGAAAAGAAGTGTTGTGCTTAAAAATGTTACTAAATATTTGCCAAATACAACGAAATCAGTCAAAATATCTAAAGGATAAACGAAAATTGGCAAAAGTGTTGGCCAACAACAACAACAACAGCAACAACAACAGCAGCAACAACAACGACAACAACGACGACGACGACAATTATTAGCCAAAAGGCCTAAAACAGTGTTGTGCAACGAAAAAACGAAATACGAAATAACAAAAAAAAAAAGTGTTAAACAAGAAAAAAAAAGAGTACTTTTCTAAACAATTAAATGAACAAAATAACAGTAGTGGAAGAAGAAAGTTAACAACAACAACAGTAACAATAAAGGCTTTTTTAATACCAAGTGCAAGTGTAGAGTGTACGAAACTTGCAACATTTTTGCAACAGCGTCGATTGTGTGCAACAACAACTCCCAGAAGACGCCATGTATGCGCGAATATTGCGCAAATGGAGTCTAAAAACGAAACTAATGTCATTGATGTCGTACGCATATTACATCAGCGTCAGTATGTTGCTATTGATGGCAACATGTGCGCCGTTGGCAGCAACAGCGGCAGCAGCAACAGCAACAGCAACAACAACAACAGTTGGCGGCGACAGCGGCTTTGCCAGTCATATGACAGCAACAACATTACAACAACAAATATCAAGACCCGCAGCGCGCTCACAAATAGCAACAATTGCAGCAGCAGCAGCAGCAAAAACAGAGGGTATCAGCAACAACAACAACAATGCTGTAAATGTTGGCAACGCCGACGACGACGAAGAAAGTTATTACATTGCAGTGCCCAATGATGATAACGATGATGATGATGATGGTGATGATGATGTTAATGATGAGCATGATGATGTTGTTGGCGACAGCAACAACAATAATAGACTTTACAACAAACCCAGTAGTAGTCGTAGCAGTAGTAGCAACATTAAGTACAGTAGCCTTAGTAATGAGCAACAACAACAACAACAACAACAGCAACAGCAGCAAGAACAACCGAAAGCAGCAGCAACATATGACGATAGCTTAGTTTATTCATTTTATTATAAGCCAACAACAACAGCAACAACAACAACAACGAGGAAAGCACACAACAGCATAGCAACAGTATTTGAGTCAACAGCTGATAAAGTTGAAGCGTTGGAAAGTGTTGTTCATGATGTTGCTGATGATGATAATGAGGGCGAGGACGAGGTTGACGATGAAGTTGTTGTCGTTGGCGAAATAATGCAAAAAGTTCCAAATACATTAAAAAATAGTCAAATAATTAATTTATTAAACAACAACAACAACAATTACAATGCAAAACGCAGCAATAAAGCGCGACGACATGTGCAACAGCAACAACAACAACAACAACATCAACTGCAAAACTACAACAGTCCTGTGCGGGAAACTGGCAACATGCAACAACAACAACAACACAACTTCAACAACAACAACAATACAGTTGTGCGACCTTTTCATTATCTCATTGATTCATATGAAGTGCCCGTGAACGAGGACGATGACAGCGGCAACAATGCTGATGAGCAGCAACGACAACAACGACAGCGCCTGCAACAACAACACACGCAACGCATGCGTTTGCTGGCTGCACAGGCGGCGCGTAATCGACGTGATTCACGTAATTTCGGTAGCAACAATTTTGGCGGCGGCACTTTATCGCTCGGCAGTAACTACAACTACAATCAGCAATTCCAGCGACTGCAACAGCAACACTATGCCAAAACACAGCAGCAACAACAACAACAGCAACAGCAGCAGCAACAACAACAACAACAGTCAATGCACAATCGGCAGCAACAGCAACATCATCATCACAATCACAATCATCATCAACGGCAGCGTCAACGTCAACGCCAGCAGCAGCGTCGCCACGGTCGCTACTGCTCGGCACGTGATCCGGCGCAACTTGCCTTCGAGGCGCCCACCGTATTCGAGGGTAAAATCGTTTCAATGACGCCCGATCGCGTCACAAACTTCTCGGCCACCGTTGAGGTGAAGGAGATCTACAAGCAACAGGTTACCTATCGTTTGCAAAAGTATCTGCGCCTGCAATTCATGTATAACAATAAGAGCGGCGATTGCGACATCTATCGGGCGCAGTTGCGACCACGTGGTCTGGTGCGCGGCGATCAGCTGGAACAGGGCCGCATCTATATGATGTTTGTGCGACAAATCGATTTGGGCAACTTTACGATACTCGGCCAACCGATCAAGAAGACGCGGCGCGTTGTGGACGCCGTTAAGTTGGCTTTGAGCGACAATTATGGTGAGTTGAAAGCGCTTATTTTATTATTTGTTGGTAAAAAAAAAAAAATAAATAGAAATACTTTTAAGAAAAGAAAATGCAAAAATGCATTGATTGAAATCTTTGTACCTCCCCCCTCCCTCCACTACTGTGTTAATGCAGCGGAAGCCGCGCTTTGACTGCCACAATTGCAGTTCCGTTCTTTTGCCATCAAACCGCGTTTAACTTTTGCCCATCAGTTTTTTTTGCTTCTTCTTCTTCATTATTTTTTCATGCCTTTTTTAATACATTTTTTTTAATGAAAATTTCTTGCTTGCTGCTTCTTATTTCGTTGTTGTTGTTGTTTTAATTTCTTATTTGCTAACTTCACGCTCTGCTAATATTCACCAGACCGAAATAATTTTATGCAAGACACACACACACACACACACACACACGCGCGCGCACACGCACGCACAAACACATGTAGGCATATAAAATGCAATGTTGTTTGATGTTGTTGTCAGAGTCGACACAGCACATGCGCAAGAAGGGTTGCCAACGTGCATACATATATTCTTCTTCTACTATTACTGCTGCTGCTTCTTCTTTTTCTTCTCATTCAACAATTCTTTAATTTGAAAACAAAAGCAAAAATCCAAAAAGAAAAATAACAAGAATTTTTACATGCATTTCATTTGTTGCCAACCAACTTAAGCTTAGTTGTGCATTGGTTGGTTATTATTATTATTGTTGTTGTTGTTGCTATTGTAGCATTTTAATTATATTCGCATTAATTTTCAATGCAATAATATTCGTCGTCGACCTTTGCGGCAGCTGCCTTAGTGTTGAGTCTGCCTGTCTGTCTGCTGCTTCTTCTACCGCCGCTGCTGCTGCTTAGTTGGCAACGCACGAAGAGTATGAATTGCTTTTCTTTTGCGTTCGCTGCAATGATGTTCATGTTATTATTGTTATTGTTGTTGTTATTGTTATAATCATTGTTGCGTTGCGGTTCATGACGTCTGACGTTGTTGTTGTTGTTGTTTTTAGTTGTTGGTTTCTTTGTTTCAACGTTTGATCGTTGCTGTTGTTTCAAAACTCATTTCAATGCTATTGCTATTTCGTTCGCACATCACTAGCATTGTACTTTTTGTTCGTGGTGTGCTGCTTCTTCTTTTACTGCAAATCTCAAATCAGCTGCAATCAGCTGTTCTCTTAGGCCGACATTTTACGCTTCTTCAACCTTAGCGATCGTTCGTACACGACCAACAACAACAACACTCAGTTTTATACAAATTACAAACAAACGTATTTATTTTTTCAAATCTTCTTCTTCTTGAGTTTGTTTTGTTTTTATTGCAATCAAAAAAATCTTAGCATTTATTTGCTTTAAAAATTCTTAAGCAAACGAACACACACACACACACGCACACTGTTTGTCGATAATTCATCAAGTTCAGTTCAGCTATCGACTAAAATGTTTAATCAAATACAAATTGTATGCAAATGAATTTCGTTGCTTTTGCCTTAATAATCGCCCAAATAGCTTCATAGATACTTTTGGCTTTACGCCTACACATACACACATACACACAGACACACAAGTGTTGTTGTTGCTGAAAATATGCGCTTTTTTTGATTGAATTTTGCCGCACAAGAAACTTATTTAGTTGTATTCATAGTTGAAATGTATCTCCGCTGTTGTATCTGCATACATATCTGTTTTCTTAATTTTTCTCGTTTTTGTTTTTGTTTTTCTTTGTTGTTCATTTCAATTAAATGTTTGTTTATATGCAAATGAATGTTTTTGCTTTTTTTTTTTTTTTCATTTTGTTTCATGAAAGATTTAGATTTGTTGCTTTACTGCGCATTCATTTGTTTGCTTAATTTGGTAAAATTGATGATTTCGCATCAAACTTTTTTTTATTTTGTTATCTTTGCTTACTTTGAATTTGTTGTTGGTTTCGTTTAGTTGAAGCACATCTGATTTTATTTTTATATCGGCTACGAAATCTTTCACTTTGCATATCAGGTTGTAACTCAAATCTAACTACTTCAATTCGAGCATTACCGCCTACAACCGCAATCAGTTTCATTATAAGCGCCATAAACGTACAAAAAAAAAAAAACAAAAAAGTATATATATATTTAATATTGCCAAGTTCATGTTGGCAATCAATGAAGGCAATGCCTTTCGCGCGTGCAAATGTCCGCCAAAATTGGGTTTTACCTATTAAAAACCGCCAACAGACAAATTGACACGCGCGTTCTTCTTCTTACGCTTCTTCTTCTTACGCATCTTCTTCTTACTCTCCTTCTTACTCTTCTTGGTTCATGCCAACACAACAGTCAAATGAACTCGCGCATGCTTCTTCTTACACTTCTCCTTGTTCAACAACTGCAAATAAACATCTACGCGTATGTATGCAAAGACGGCGTCGACACATAAGCCAAATTAACTGGCGCACTTTACTACTCACATGCAAGCAAGCACACACGCTGTCGCTTTCTCATTCACACAGCACCGCATTAATACACAAACAAAGCTCATGTTAATTATACGTAATGTATAACCTTTTTTTTCTCTATTTTTATATTTGTTTTTTATAAATTTAACTTTGTTTTTTAAATTGTATTTTTATTTGGCTTATTTTCTTTTTTTGTCTTACAATTTTTCCATTTTCGTTGTGTTATTTGTTGTGCGTTGCCTAAAACCAATTAAAATTCCTTTAAACTCGACAAATTCGGCTTTTTCATGTATTTACTGGCTTTGCTGTTGTATTATATTTATGGCCAATTTGCACTTTACTAAATTTGCTACTCTTTTTTCGCCGCCGTTGCCGTCGTTGCCGCCTACAACTTCTGCCTTTAAGACTGACAAAGAGCACACATCCATCATAAGGTCAAAAACAATGCCAAATTGCCTTTGATGGCACTCAAACGTCATATATGTATATGCAACAACAACAAAAGTTAATATAGTTTTAGGTGTTAAATAAATTAGTAGCTCATAAAATCGGACATCGTTTTGTTTTGTTAGTGTATGATCGGATTGGATCAGTTTGGTTCGCTTCGTAGCTTCTTCATTGTTGATCATTGTTGTTCATTGAAATATTTTATTATTATTATTTGTTTTTGTTGTTATGCCGTTTGGTTAAAAGCAGAGACAAACTGGCGTAGCAAAGGCATCGCTGACTCAGTGCAAAATTCTTCGGAAATTATTCAAGATTCGCAAACAAAAAAAAATACATTTTTATAGCATTTTTTTATAAATATTTTGCCGCCGCAATAGAACATTGAAATATAATTTGTGGTTTGCATTAGCAACAATAATAACAACAACAACACTTGACATTTTCAATCATTTTGCTTTTTATATGCGACAAAATGATATTTTCATTGTCAAATTATATGAAAGATACTTAAGCTACATGGCTAAACTTGTCGCTCGGACCGCAGTTTAGTTTTAGCCTTGACTGTTGGTTTTCATTTACAAAAAACAACAACAACAACAAAAACGTTGAGAAAATTTTTTATGCGCCAAAGAAAAATTGTCAGCAAACAAGTTTGCAATTTGGTTAAAATGCAAATGAGTTTGCTTAAAACTCATTATCGTAAAACTCATTAAATGACGGCATTGATTTTTTTGAGGCACAATTTTTATTTAATGCTTGAGAAGTAAATTTTTATCATTCATTCATTTAATATATATTTTGATTTTTGCAAAATGTCTTGTCTTCTGTTGCTGCTGCCGCTTCTTCTTGTTTTGTTGCATGTTGTCTAATGTGAAAAAGGCGTGATAATGACGCGCAAAACAAGCGTCACTCATTCAAGCGTTCAGCAGTAGAAGAAGCACATAGCAAAATTAACAACAACAACAACAACAGTGAAAAATGAAAAAAAAATATCTGCCACAATCTTGTATCTTTGCGTGTCGTTGCTTGTAGCTAACGCCTTGACTGAAGCGACGCAAAAAAATATAAAAAGAAAATTGGATAAAAAAAAAGTTTGTTCTTTTTTCAACAATTTTTGTATAAAAAATGTTTATTTTTTTTATATTTTTCAACTTGTTACTTACACTTGTCGTAGTCGCTGTCAACCACAGCGGCAATAACAACAACAACAACAACTACAACAACAACAACAACAACAATAATGATGACAATAATGATAGTGTGTTAGCAACTTGTTGTCAGTCGTGCTTGTTGTTGTTGTTGTTGCTGTAGGAAATATGTATAGCAAAGATTACACAATCATCATCATGATGTTGTTGTTGTTGTTGTTGCTGCTGTTCAGGCAAGAGTGATGATGTCGCATACAAAGCAGCAAAGAAGACGTCATAAAAATGGCAGCGGCAGCAGCAGCGCACCTTGACGCCTTGAAATTGGTTTTGTTGCTGTTGGCGGCGCGCTAAATTGCAGATTACAGTAACAAGATGCAAAAGTAAAGCGAACAACAACAACAAAAGAAAAGTAGAAAGAAGAGGAACAAAAGAAGCAGAAAAGCTAAATAGTATTCAATCTGCTGTCAGCGCTAACAGCAAATCATACACACACACACACACACACACACACACACATACACACATACACATGCATATTTAGGTCAGCAACAGTGTACGAAGCAACCAAGCAAGAACAACAACAACAATAGCAGCAACAATAACAACGCCTACTAAAGAAAGCAACAGAAGCAAAAATGAGCAGCAGCCGTAGAAGAAGAAGAAGAAGAAGCAAAGCACCAAAAAATAGAAATTAGTTTGACGCCCGCCAAAGTGTCGCGCGACGCACGCAATAATTCATCATCGTCATCGTCGTCAAACAACAACAACAACAACAAACAACAACAAACGTCATCAGCGCACAGCGTGAAATACAATAATGTCTTCTCTCAACTATTGTCACCAATTTCCGCTAGAGTTGTCGCGCTACCGCACAGCACAAAAAACTAAAAAAAAAAACGACAACAATTTCAAGAAAAATAATAACAACAACAACAACGACAAATACCCTTTCCACACACACACACACACAACGACAACAACACTTTGCCGCTTGCTTGCATACCTGTGCGTTTTTTTTTTTGCTTTATGCTTTGTAACTTCCTTTGCGCTCGCACATCATATGCTCGTTCGGTCGGTCGCTCTCACTCACACTTCTTTTAGCGCCCTCTATGCGCCCACTCAGTGTTGTATATACATACATATGTATGCTTTTATTTAACTTTTTGGTAATTAACAATGCGGCAACTCTTGTCCTCTTAATGTTGTTGCCGCTTTATGCTACGCACCGCACTTCCCCCCTCGCTTATACAACACATGACACACACTCGTAAAAATTGAGTGTAATAATTTACGTTTATGATGCTTTTGCTGTTGCTATTTGTGGGCCAAATCACAAAATATCTCTGCTCTACGCAACGTCATCGTCATAGCCATAGTCGTCGTCGTCGTCGACTTGGTCATTATAGTCTTGTTGTTGTTGTTGCCAAAATGAAAATCTTGTTGCTTTTACATAAAAATTTGTCTGTTAATGATCTACGAGCATGTAAATTGAAATTATGAAAGCCAAACATGTTGAAAAAATGTTTCTATGTAAATTTCTCTCCCTCAAGTTTCTATTTTCGCTGCTTTTATATTTTTTTATTATTATTATTATTTCATTCTGTAACGAAATTAATAACAAGAAAGTGAAATAAAGAAGTCTTAGCTGCTTATATGACGAAGAGAAGAAAAAGATATTTTCGGCATTAATTTGTTGCTTGACGCACACACACTTAGCTAAACATAAGTGAAAACAGCACGGAAAAAAATATAGCACATCTTTGAAAGTAACTCATATGGCAAACGTAGACACACTAATGGCTTAATCAGTCTAAATGTCCAAATGGCAAAGCGCAAGAAAAATATTTTAATATATCACAAAATAAATAAGTAGAAAAAAAAACTCAATGAAAACGTTTGTTTACGCTGACGTAGTCAGTTGGACGGACAGCGAGCGCTGCTGGCATATGTAAAAAACGTTTGCAAGTATCGCAATGTTATTTGCTTAAGTAACGCGCATACAGATACTTTGTGGCAAGTAAGTGAAGCAAGCAGAAGACAGTTTCCGTCAGCTAATTGATAAAACTTTTGACAGCAGCGCAGAGCAAAACATGAGGAAAAACTTGTCAAATATGCGCAAATAGAAAAACATCTTCATTTCACAAAAGCGGATATGATATAATAGTTTTCCGCATAATGTTTTCGTTTTTGTTTTTGTTTTCGGTTTTGCCATTTTCTATGCTAAGTGCTATAAATCTGATTTACCGTTAATGTATCTAACAGTTACGGATACAGTGGCTTAGCATTGTGCTTTGCTTTGTGCAGCAGATGCGATCGATTTGTGTCAAATGAGCAGCATCATTAAACTAAGCATTAGTAGTAGTAGTAGTAGTAGTAGTAGTAGTAGTAGTAGTACAAACGTGTGCGTGTGTTGGCGGTAGAAGAAGCAGCAGGCATAGTGTGGCGCCTCTGCTCATTAAAAACTTGCGATATTTTTATTTTTGCAGTTTTCATTTAGCCTCATTTCTAGTTGGCTGCAACAACAACAACGACACAAGTTGCCACTTGGCGTTGTAGCATAACACGCGTCAGCAGTAAAAGAACCTCATGATCCATCATTATTGAAAAGCGTGTGACCTTTTATGCTTAACTTAATTGTAACGCAAAATCATAGCTTAACTAAAAGTGAGAGAGCGAGTGAGAGAGAGGCATGATTAAGCGTGTTGTTGCACATCAACAGTTTCTTGGCCGTCAATCAATTTGTTAATTGATGATCTGTTGAACTGTTATTGATTTCGTTTGTTTCCCATAATTTGTCTAAACGCTTGTTGTTGTTGTTGTTTTATTTTAGTTAATGATGCTTCAAAGTCAAAGAGCTGCTTTTGCTTTACTTCTCACAGCAATTAAAGCGGCTCGGGTCAAAGCGTTGGCGGTTTCGTTTGGCGGCATCAAGCTTTGAAAACGCACAGCATAGCAAAGCTTGTTAATTGACATTGTTGTTGTTGTTGTTGTTGTTCGTTTTTTTGGCGTGTTCTTCATTATTATGTTTGCTGAAAATTAATAATTTCAAATATATATAAAAGACTATTTTCGTCATTTGACTTCCTTGAACAAGTTTTAGTTGCGCTTGTTGTTGTTGTTGCTGCTGCAATTGCAGTAACGCGTTCAGCTGTGCTATCTTAATTACGCATTAATTACATCAAACATTAATAATTCCATATGCCGGTCGTCGTCGTCTTCATCGTCTTCAGCTTCTTAGTCGCTTGTTGTTGTTGTTGTTGCTGTGTTGTTGTTGCTGTGTTGTTGTTGCCGGTCATCATCTATCTACTTCATGGTGTAACACCTCCTGCGTCGGCTGCAACAGCCACAACGACTAAGTTGCACATTCCTGAGCATTTATTAAACTCACGCAGTCGTCGCCGTCGTCGTCGTCGGTCGGTCGGTCGGTCAGTCGTTTTGACTGCCACACGCTACTGGAGCAGTGAGCAGTGCGCAAGGAAGCAAACAAACAAACAAAAATGTTCAGTCTGCTTGTCGGCGTATTTGCTGCCTCATCATCATCATCATCATCATCATGATCATGATCAACAACAACATGATTATTATTGTCGTTTTCTGCAAGTGCAGCATGTGTTGCATGTTGTTGCAACGCACGAAACAAATAAATAAATAAATATAAGTAAAGAAGAAAAATACAGCGAAAAATTTGCCTTTGATATTGTGGCATGCAACAAAAATGCCAACATTGCCGCCCTAGCGCCCCCCTTTGGCCAACAGCTTGCACTTGTTTTGAATTATTGCAAGTAATATTTTTCACTGTTTTTGCTGTTTTAGTCAATTTTGATCATAATCGCATTTAAGCTGATCAATTCAATGCGCCATCTCTTTCTTTCACTTGCTCAACACTGTTGTTGTTGTTGTTGCTGTTGCTGTGAGTTTTGTGTGCTTGTTATAACAGCCGCGACGCATTTGTTGTTGTTGTTGTTATTGCATTTGGCATATTGATGAAGGGATTTTGTATGTTTGTTATTGCTGCTGTTGTTGTTATTGCTGTTGTTGTTGTTGGCGCAGCAGTAGTTGACTTAATCTGCATGATTGAGTTGTCTTAATAATGTACGCGTTGTTGTAACATTTGCTATTGCAAATAATGTTTCTATAAAAATGTTGTGTGTGCGTGTGTGTGTGTGTGTCTTGTTGGCCACAATGATGACATGAGACGGCACATGTTGGCGCATCAATTGATTGCATATTCAAAGAAGAAGAATAATTGTGAATTTTTCTTTCACAACAAATTAGAATTTACCTGTGCCGCCGAAGAAGAATCGTGGGAAATTTTCAATGCAACATATTACTAATCTGGCACATATCACTCACACACACTCTGGTGCACAGGTATTAAGGCATTTTTCGTTCTGCGGATTTTTGCCTTTTTACAAGGAATTCTCGCCTTTTTACAAGTGCCCATGAAACGGCGTGAGCTTGGTTTTTCCGTGTACCTTAGACCGGAAATACCCATCTTAAGACAAACACATGTGTTATTGGTTATTGTTATTGCAGGCGTCACAAATTAGACACAATTGCACATTTCATACGCCAAATACCAACGTTTCTAAAGATTAAGTACGCTTATGTTATGCTTACACACGCACAACATAAAACAGTTCAATATTTTAAAACAACTAATTATTTATCCTAAGTGCGCTGCGTGTGCTATGTAACATAGGCGTACATAACAATTTGTGTGTCGCTTGCGTGCTTAGGTCCCTTAAAGCGTAAAGTAAAAACAACGATATGCGTTGTACTTGTATTGTTTGTTGTTGTTGAATTGTTACGTTTTTGTTGTTGCGCGCATGCGTACAAATTCGAATTCGAAATCGAAATTAAAGTCGAAATTGTTCGAAATTCATGCGCGCTTTGCTTTGCCGGCCGGCCGGCATGATGACCGTGTGCTCAAAACAGAAAAGTGAACAACAACAACAAAAACAACACAACACAAGAAATAAGAGAGTGAGCGAGCGCAGCGGCAACGGCAACGGCGGCTGAGGCTGGGGCTGCGACGACGCCAAACGCGTGTGCAGCGCGCGGTTCCCATGCATTTTTGTGGCGCGCGTGTTGTTGTTGTTTTTGTTTTTGCACTTTTGTTTTCTTCTTTTTATTTTCTCATGTTTTTTTTTTTTTTGTTTTTGTTTTTGTGTTGTATTGCATTTTGTGAGTAGCATTTTTGAGGCAATTTCATAGCCGCGAGCAACAAATTTGCGATATGTGTACGTGTGTTGCTGTTGTTGTTGTTGGTGTTGTGGCTTTGGGAACGCGCCACTTCACCTTGTGCTCGAAGTTATTTAAATGGTATTTAAATGCGTTTAGAGTTATTTTTGTTTTAAGTTTAATTCAATGTTTTTATTTTTTTTGTACATGTTTTTGTTGTTGTTGGCGTCAGCGCTTGTGGCATGCCAATAGCGACATTTATGAGTGTTTAATTAAAAATGCATTTAGGCTTGTTTCAAGCTAAAGCACAAATAACAACAACAACAACAACTACAACAAAACTGTGACTTCAACGAATGCTTAACAGCAAAATTAAATAATTGCATCAATTACTTGTTTGTTGTTGTTCTTGTTGTTGTTGTTGTTGTTTGTAAGCTTTTTTTATTATATTTTATGCTTTTTGGCATGAGGCTTTGATAGCTGACATCATTTTTCCTAATGTATCTATAAGTATGCCTATACATGTGCGTGAGTGTGTGTGAGCGAATGACATCAGCTTGAAAATAGGCAAATAACAAATTTTTTTTGTAAGAGTTGTAAAAATTTGCGTAAAAGAGATTATTTGCTTAATTTAAATGAAGTTTTTGTTAATAAATGTTGCTGCAACATGTTGCCGCAAAAGCTTAGTGACAAAGACAGAGAGAGAAAGAGAGAGAAAGAGAAAGCGTGAAGGAGATGGCAACAATAAAACAGACATGCGCCCATTTAAAAAATATTTTCACACACAAAATTATTTGGACTTGCCACATGCGGCACAAACAAACAAACAAACGAACAAACCAACAAATAGCAAAGCAGCAAGACACACACAGCAACAACAACAACAAACGTTGACGACATAAAGCAACAAGGCAAAGGCGCAGCAGACGAAGAAGAAGCAGTAGCAGTAACACAAACTGCATGCCTTGTTGCAATTGCTGCTGCTGCTGCTGCTGGTGGTGGCATGCATCAGGTAGGCCAACAGCGCACACATGCAAACATGCCACACACAAATATAAGTAACTGCTGCACATGCTTGACCGCATAAAGCATAAAAAGCAATTGCAACAACAACAACAACATCAGCTATAACAACAAAAATAGTCAAAGTCACAGTAGACTAAAGTCTACGCGTCGAAACAACAACAACAACAAACTGCGGTCGAGGCAGCGAAAGAGTAAGAAGCAGCACCAGCAAAAGAAATAAAAAGAGCTAAAAAAAAAAGAAAAAGAAGCAACACTAGACTCATGCTGTAAAATACGCAGTAGCAAAAGCAGAAGAAGAAGCAGCAGACGAAGGCGATGGCAAAGCTGTAGAAGAAGAAGCAGCAGCAGCAAACAAATGAAGTGAGTGAAAAAGACGAAGTGGTTAGAGAAGAAGAAGAAGCAGAAGAGGAAGAAGAAGACGAAGACGAAGAGTAGTCGTCAGTTTGTGGAAGTGGAAGTCGAAAAAGTCATTATATGCAGCTAAGCGACACATTCGCCTTAAATAACAATAACAACAACAACAACAGCAACAATAATAATAACAACAATTTTTGCTACTGCTGCCACACATTGCCAACAACAACAACAACAATAAGAGTGATGGCAGCGGCAGCAACGACGGCGGCGGTGGTCGGCAATTTTGCCACAGACAAGCGAGCCACCTATTTTTTATTGCCACAATAATAATATGGCAACAACAACAACAATAACAACAACAACAACAACAACTGTTACTGCTGCAAGAGCAATAGCCAACGACAAACGTATAAAAACAACAACCAAGAAGTAAAAAAGTTATTTGACTCAAACACACACACACACACAGACACACACACACAAATACAAAGCTATAAGCAACGCGCGCTTCGATTTCCAGTTTTTGGTTCCCACAATGCAAAATTGTGCAGTCAAGTTAAGTCAGTCAGCGCAACCAACTGTCTGTCTGTCTGTCTGTCTGTATGTCTGTCCAGCCGGCTGTCTGTCCATTCGTCCCATTGTGCCACTGTCCACATGACGTAATTAGCATAGAGTAGTCGACGATGAGGACGGCAACTTGGCCACAAAGGCGACTTTACCGCACAACGCGCAACCGCAGACAGACAGACAGACACGAAGGAAGAGTCACATGAGAGTGTAGTGTGCAAGTGAGAGAGAAATATATATAGATAAAGTAATGGCAAGAGCATGTGTTTGTGTGGGACAGTGGAACAGTGGAACAGTAAATGCAAACGCACATGGCTTGGAGCAGACAGACAGAAAGAAAGAAAGAGAGAGAGAGAGAGAGAGACAGACAGACAGACAGACAAGTGAGCAGACAGGACTTTTTCACAGGAATGCAACGCTGTGCGGCAATCGGCGGCCAAGCATGTTGTTTAGCGTGCGAACTGAACTGAACTTGCCCGAGCGAGCGAACGAGCGAACCGAACGTACAATTGCTGGAATGTGCCTCAACTGTATGCCGATTGGCCGAAAGCGTTTGCCTTGCCTTGTTTTGCCCACCTTGCCAACTTGGTCACAAATGCTAAAGAGTTGTGTGGCGCAGCGCAGCGCAGCTTGTTGCAATGTTAGCCCGTTTGTTGCCCGCTTTTGGGTTATAATTCATGTTGCCGCGCAGCTGTTGCACAGACGGACACACAGACAGACACGATGAGAATTTGAGCTGCCGCTGCTGCTGAGGCAAGTTTGCTTCGTTGTCAACAGCAAAAAAAAACAAAAATAAAAACAAAAACATTTCGTTTAACGATCTTTATCAATGCGATTATTGATTGCCATTGCAATGTCGTGTGGCCGAAAACGAATCCAACGAAATGTTGGCCAAAATGCAAAGCAATAAAAGAATGAACTGCTCATGCAAACGATATGCGAGAAAGAGAAGTCATCGTCAGTGTTGTTGTTGTTGTTGTTGCGCCTAATAATTTCATATGCGCGCCTGTGCAATTTAAATGTCATTATCAAAGCGGCTTGCACATTATTGTGTGTCTGTGTGTCTGTGTGTGTGCGCGTGCATGTTGCTGCAACAATGTTGTTAGCAAATGATGCCTTTTTTTGAACGTACGCAGAAATTCTTCACATTTTTTCTGACGCTTTTTCTTTAGCACATGGTTTTACATGCTGGCTCTTTCACTCTGTTCTTGTTGTTGCTGTTGTTGTTATATGTTAACCACTTATTACGTAATTACTTGGGCAGAGTGAAATGCATTTTTGGCCCAAAGCGTTTGGCACAAGGCACATGATCCTTTTTGCACAGCAAGCAGTCAAATGCGTGAAAGAGACAGAGAGAGAGGGAGAGAGCGAGTGCGAGAGTACAATCAAGCGCACCTGTTTGCTTTATAATTTGGTTTGTAAGGCAGCATTAAATTGTGGCAAGTTGATGTGTGCACACGCCACAAAATGCAAATCAATTTGCATGCAAAAGTCTCAAGCAGCTACTGCTTTATTGTTGTTGTTGCTGCTGTTGTTGTTGTTGCGTTACTTTTTGTTGTAAGCCTTTGGCGCTTCAATTAATTTTGTCTGCGCCTTTTGATCGACCAAGACGATCAAGAAGTTGACAATGACGACGCATACCGCATTCCTTTATGCCTGAGCAGCATTTTTTGTCGTTAACTCAGCCACTTATGCTGTTCGCACAAATGATGCGAATTTGTTGCGGTCTTCATTCATGTTTTGGCTAACTAAATTTGTGTTCATTTGCTTTGCATTTCTAATATCGAAAAAAAAGCATCAATCACATGGCCTATGATTAATTTTCCACTTAAGCGTAAAAATAATATTAATACACAACGCGTTACTCATACACCATGTGTGTGTGTGTGTGTGAGAGTGCGGTCAAAATAGCTAAATTTGCAACACTTGAGTTGTGTAGGTGGCAAGCAATCGTTGTGGCATGCCGCGCCGGAAGCTCATGCAACAATGTTGCCAATACAGAATTTATGATGAAACACATGATTGTTCGCATCTTTCGTTCACTTTGATATGTCGCTGTTGTTGTTGTTGTTATTGTTGTAATTTATTTAACGCGCTAAATAAACAACAACAACAACAACAAATAAATAAAACGTCTTTAAGGTGATTGCACCGCATTGCTTCATGGCTTCTTTGGCTTCAATGAGTTTTAAAGCAAAGAAAATAAAAAAATAAAAAAACAACAACAACTGCGAAATAAACATATTTTTTGCTTAAACGTTGTTTTTCCGCTTTGCCATATTTTTTTTTTTTGCCTCATTTCTTTCTATTTTATTTTTACAAAAATTTCAAAGTTTTCAAACTGCTCTCAAAAAGATGGCAATCGCACGTTGTAAGTGTTGTTTGTTGTTGTTGCTGCTTTAGTTACTCATTTGTCGTCGCATATTTCAACAGTGCGTATGAGCAACTTTTTTTCTTCTTCTGCTGTTGTTTTTCTACATTTTCCTTTGATTTGCTCGCATTTTCGCTTCTCTCATTAGTTTTGCCAGCAATGCTTTTGCGCTTATTAACGTCGTTGTCGTCTGTCTGTCCATCTGTCTGTCCGTCTGTCTGTCTGTGCCACTTGTCTTCGCTTCGATTTTCTGCCTTCATTTATGTCTCTATGCGTGTGCGTATGCATACATGTGTGTGTGTGTGTGTGTGTGTGTGTGTGTTTCAGCACATTTTACGTTTTGGCATTTTGTCAATAGTCAAGTCAACTTGTCTATGCCATGTTGTTGTTGTTGTTGTTGTTTTTGTTGCTTTTGCTCTGCGACACATAAAAAATTGAATTATAACCAAAAGCAAAAGTTTTATTGCAAAATTTCGCCGATTGCCAACCACAACAACAACAACAACAATAACAACAACGTCATTCCAGCTGCAAAAAATATATCATATTTTTCAAAATTTAACTTTTATTAGTATTTTTATGTGCAAATAAAAAAACCGTCGTCGTCGTCTCTAATGAGTCTTTTTCCTTGTATATAAAATAGAATTCGCATTAATTTAATTTTTTTTTAATGCTTTGTGGAAATTAATTTATAGAAGAGACAACGTCAAGTCATGTCAACGCGATTTGCCCCTCCCCCTTAGCTATTAGCCATGGCGCAAAAATGATTAATCAAAAAAAACAAAAATAAATAAGAAAAACAGTAAAAAAAAATTTTTAAATTAATTAAGTCAACAAAATTTGTTAATATCAAACAAAAAAAAAAATATATTAAAAATAAATAAATTCAAAGAAATAACAAAATTTATAGCAAAAAAATTGCTGCCAAAATTGAAAAATAATAATTAATGCAATAAAAAATACAACAAATATTTTGAATATGACTCAAATTAAATAACAATAATTATTATTAAAAAAATAAAAATTTAATTAATATTAAAATTTAAAAAAAATAATTAAAATATAATAAAATTATAAATTAAAGGATTAATAATTTATTTTAGACATCAATTAAAAAAAAGACGACTATAATTAAAAAAAAAATTAATTAAATAAAAGCAACAAAATTATTAAATAAACTTTAAATTATTTACTTTAACTTTAAAGAATAAACACAAATTGCGAAATAAAATAAAAGTAACAAAAATTTAATTTCAAAATTAGCTAAAACAAACATGACATTTCCCACGCTTCACATTAAAAATAACAAACACAAAAAAAATGACATGAATAAATTTACCACAATTGAATAATAACAAAAAGTAAAGCAAAAGCACAAAAATCAAAATAATAAACAATAAAAAAGAAGTACTTAAAAACGTATTTACGCGCAAAAATATGTGCTCGCCATTTTAATTATGCTTCACCTCACCTTTTTTTCTGACATTTTTTATTTAACATTAATTTTTCTTATTTTATTTGTTATTTTTTGTTGATTTTGTTTTTAAATATGCTTTGAAAAGCCGCTAAAAATGCTATAATATTTTATGGCTTGTCGCGCATTTGGTCGCATTTGGTACACAAGACTCGCATTGCGACTCGAAGGTGTTCGTTCGGTTTGCCGCGCATATTTGACTGTTGACCAAACCAAAATCAAAAAAAAATTCAAGTCTACAAAAATTTTAACGAAAACACGCGCAAGCACGCGTCGCGCATAGCAAATCGAAGGCATTTCGAGCTTCAAGTTAATTACAAATAACTCAAGAAACCAACGACCAACGATTCATGGCTCAAAGAACTTTCGCTAAAAACATTTGAGTTGTTGCACAAAAAAAACTAATACAATTTTAATGATAAACTTGAATAATCATTTATAAAACTTAAAAAAAAAACTATGATAAAAGAGCAAAGAAAACAAAAAACGTGCTTGACTTAATTTTTACTGATAAACAACATGAGTTATTTGATGTTTGCACGCCTACAAAATGACACTTGTCTTGGCTTGGCTGGCGGGCTGGGCGGTCAGAGGTTTCAAGACAGTAGACGCGGCACTTTCTTATCAGCAACTGTCTTGTGCAAATAGTCAAACGAATTACGCGAATTAGCTAAATTAGCGTAAAAATGCTACTGTTGTGGACTGCGTCGCTGCTGCAGTCGACGTCAGTCATAAAACGTACGTTAACTGTGGCAATTCTTATACTTGTCAGCTGAACTTTGCACTACATGGCGTATGAGTGTTGCGCTAGTGAACTTGTGCTTTGGCTTGACGTGACGCGTGTTGTTTATAATACATAATACCCTTTTTGATATGAATTTTGTTATAATTATGTTTATTTGCAGAATGTTATAGTAAACAAAAACAACGCGTGGTATGAGTAATATTTTTTTTTTCACCTCAAATTGCTAACAACTTTATTTGTTTGAATGTTTGAAAGAGAAAAATATAACAACAACAACAACAACAAATAAATCTCAACTACCGGGTTGACTGCTTGTCTGTTAACTGTTTGTTGTTGTTATTGTTGCTGCATCTTTATTTAGGCAGAAAATGTTGCAGCTTTTTTTTTTATAATTTTTTCTTTCTAACGAAATCAGAAAAACAAACAAACTAAAATAGTTCAAGTTAGTGTGACAAACAGCGAAACTGTTTGGCTTTGTTGGCCATTATTGTTGCTGTTGTTGTTGTTGTTGTTGTTGTCTGGTTGGTTGCCTGTTTGACTGCCTTCATTATTATGCAAAGAGGGTTGCACTATTTACCCAAAAATGGTTGCAACTAATGATGATGATTGCAGCGCACAAGGCACCAACAGCAGCAGCAGCAGCAACTTTGTTGCGATTGCCATAAGTGCAACAACTTGTTGCGACAACATTTTGTTTGTTGTTTGTTTTGTTTTGTTTTTCATAGTATTTCTATTTGCAGCATTTATATGTCATTGGCAATTAATTGTTGTTGTTGTTGCAACATTTTTGTAATTTTATTTGTTGATTTTGATTTTTATTTAATACAAAAAATTTATTTAAATATTTTTTTTCATTCTTTCTAAACAAAAATCATTTATTCATTGGCATTTCTCTAAGCAACATGACTAAATGCGTGAAATAGACATGAGTATGAGTAATTTTATACAGCTGTGTGTGTGTGTGTGTGTTTGTGTGTGTGCAGATGAGCTGCTGAGTGACTTGTCTGGCGCTAAATTTGGCATACGCAAATTATTTTTCTGCATAAATTTGAAAGAATTTAAAATATCAATTATTCTTTTCATGTGAAAATGCGAAAAATCACCGAAATTACTTGAATTGTTATTTCAGTGCGATGCTATAATCTTCTTCTTTCAATATTTGTGCAGCTATTTTTATTCAGCCAAATGATTTATAGCCAAGCGATTTTGGTGATTAGCAAGCTGACTGCCTTAGCAGGGGGGTGGGGCAGGGCAGTTGCAGATGAGCAAAGCAGCTTATTGCATGAGAAATCAGCCAAAAACATTATGACACATGTCGAAAGCAATGCAACAACGCAGACAGACTAGTTAAACAGACAGACGGACAGACAGACTGACAGACAAGATTTCTCAGTATAGCGAGTCATCGATTCATTCGTTTTTATATCATTTCAGTTTTTCTTAAATGAAATCCAATTAAATGAAATAAAAGAAAAGCACTCAACAAGTTTGAAATGCGCTCAAGTATTTGACATGGCAAATAGTAGAAGAACAAGCAGAAGTAGTGTAAAAATATACAATATAACCACAATTTTTAAGTAGCAAAAGTCTGGAGGTATTTTTATAAGTGGCAATAAAGACAGACACTGAAATGAACAGATTGCAGACGGTTTGTTTGACTGCGCCCTAAGCGCAGAAACACGGGTCAACCACAGACGACAGACAACATTGTCGTGTGCCCAAAGTAGCAACAACAACAACAACAACACGAACAACAACAATCAGACATATGACGAAATATTTATTTGAAATCTTTCATGTTTCAAAAATTTATGTGTAATTTATTTTTAAAACAAAAAAAAAAACTCAAACACAACAACATGAACCATGGACAACAACAACAGCAACAACAACAGCAAGCAATAACAAGCAGTCGTATAAGAAGAAGCAGTGTTTGTGGTGTTAGGGTGTGGGGTAGGGGGAGCAGACGCAATGAAGCGCCACACATGCTGAGCGCTGTAAAGGCAAAGAAAAGCAAAGCAAAACGAATTTAAAAAAAAGGGTAAAAATGGGGGGCAATAATATATATTTTTTAAATACTTTTTTTTAATTTTTTTTATTGTAAATTTTACGCTTCTTCTTTTTTGTTTTTTTCTATACTTAATTGTTGTAATAAAATTAAAAATTGCCCATCAATGCAATTAAGACATGTCTGAGCAATAAATAAATAAATAACTTCAATTGTTGAAAAATTAGAAAAAAAAAATTAATAAACATTTATGGATTTTTTTTAAACAATTTCACATATGTGAAATAGTTGCTGACTAAATGGCGCCATGCTGAGGCGTTGCTACAACAAATCAACAACAACAAAAACAACAAGCACAGAGACACACGGCAGATGCGCAAGAAGCAGAACCACAACAACAACAACAACAACAAGAAAACAGCGAGAACATTTGCCTTTTAGTAAGCACGCGGCATTGCTGAGAGATCAAAGAGCGACACATGTATACACACACACACGAACACACACACACACACATGTGTTTGCTCAAAGTTGCGCGATTGCGCAAATTTTCACTATAAAATGTTCATGTTGTTGTTGTTGGTTTTGTTGTGATCTCAACCCTCCTCATTACATGCTACACGTTCTCACCTTCGTCTCTGCTCAACCTTCTTTTGCCCCTCATCGTATGTTTGCTTGTCTGTATGTCTGTCTGTCCGTCTTTCTGTCTGTTTTTATATATTTTTAAGTTTGTTTTCATTAATTTAAAGTATCTGACAAATGCAAAGCAAATGTATCAAAAAAACACCTTTACCCAACGCCGCTCCCCTCACCCCTCACTTGTGGTGAATGCTCTAAATGCTGTTTTAGTTGTTGTTGTTGTTGTTGTTGTTTTAATTACATGTTCCATCAATCAGTAAGCAGAGTCAATAAATTCTGCTTTCTAGTCAATGCCATATACCATCATACGCCCTCTGTCGGCCGCCCTCATGCTCATTTGGCTGCACATGTCCTTAGCATATCAAATTAGCGAGCTAAACTTATTATGGCTAATTGGCAACGAACTGTTGAAGTGGCAAAGCGTTGCAATTAAAGGTGTTGAAAATAGCATGAAATTATAAGGAGTGAAAAAACGCACACACACACAAACACACACAAATGCACAGACACACACATTGAACGTTTGCATTCAAGCTGCGCCTTTGAACTTTTTAAAGTTATTTTATTTGATTTGATTTGTTTTTTGGGAAATGATTTTTTTTTTCAATTTGCTGCTAAAGTTTAAACAAATAAGTTTGAGTTGCTGTTGTTGTTGTTGCTGTTGTGCTTTATATTTATAGTTTTCAAACAATTTATATGCTCCATTTACACATGCAAGCAACATGAGTGAAAAATTTCTAAATTTATGCGCCATCAAACGCCGCCAACACACACACAGACACACACACAGACAGACAAACACACACACATGCACACAGTTGGAGTTCCCCTTTGATGCTTTGCTGCTTGTCTTGTCTGCTTTACTCATTTCACACACACACACACATACACACACACACACACACATGCTGCTCTTCATCGTTCAGCCAAAAGGGCGTTGAGAGTGCATTGAGGCCACGTTGCATGTAATAGAAATTTATGAGCAACAAAATGAAGCTGAAGAGGACCTTCGACCAAAAAAAAAAAAACAACCAAAAAATCACTCAAAAAAAGCACAAATTAAATTAAAAATCGAGAAAAAAATCTATAACAAACAATAAATGAAGACAAAAGTTGCGCTCAGCGAGTGTCGTCAGTGCCTCTGCCAACGTCGCTGCCAACGCCATTGAAGCGCAACCGAATTGATCTCTCATCGACAATTACTATTAATTATAACGTCGCCGCCCCCTCACGCATCGCACACTAAATTTGTTCCTTCTTTGAATTCAATTTTTTCTAATTTTTTTCACATTTTTTCTTCAAGTTCGAAAGAAATAAAGTTGATGAAACTATTTGAGTTAATTTTTCGTCATATGCTGTCTTACTTAGCTATGTCGGTGTTTGTCTATCTACAGTTGTGTTCGAAAAAATAGGTGTGCTGTTTATGCCATGATGATGTGTAAGCTTTATGCTTTTCCTGAATGCCTTTCATAGTTCAAATGGCTTAAAATTGTACTTAAACGTTGGCTGAGATTCTTAATAATACTTAAAACAACAACACAGTTAAAATTCTCGTGGGACTTTTCTTATAAGAAAGTTTGGAAAATAAATGAAATATGCTGGAGATTATGATTTTATATGCCAGTAAACATAAGCCACTGTTTTGGCTCTTCTAATAGGACCAAGCAAAGAACATGCGCAAAGTTCTGAAAGTTTGATTTGTTGCTATTATCTGCAATCTATTAGAATCGTCTCCAGATGAGTCTTCAAATCTCAAGACAATTGAGTATTTGTTGTACGACATTCAGAGAACATTTGTCCCTTGCCGATATTATGATATATAATAAATATAATAATAAATCAAGACTGCGTGGACATGAACTTTTATATTAGTAAATTTTTCAAACATATGTGATTTCGACAGTACTATTTTTTTGACCACAGCTGTATCTAAGTACATGTGCTGTTGCTGCTTTATTAACGTAAAAATGAAGTCAGTGTGGCAATCGCCCAAGGGCTTTCTATCGTGCTCACTCACTCTTTATCTCTCCCTCTCTCTCTCTTCCTTACTCACACCACTGCCTCTATCAGTGGCAGCTTGCATGCTGTCCATCTGTCGTTCAAACGTTCGTTCAGTCGGTCGATCGGTTTGGAGCGCGCCAACATTAAATTATAAACATTTCTATTATATTTTGTTGCAATGAAAAAAAGAAAAAAAAAAAACTGAAAATAAAGACTTCTAATTCAATCACATGTAGAAGAAGCAGAACTCATTGCGCGCGCTAATTACAAAAGATGAAAGCGTTTTTTTTTTTCTACCATTTTCAATTTCATTTTTTTCTCCGTCCGTCTGTCTGTCTGTCTGTGTGCTTGTGTGGGCTCAGCAGCAGGTGGCGGCCGCCAAAGCTTGTTGGAGCGCGGGGGCGGTGGCAGGTAATCTTCAACTACACTTGATTGCGCTTGATTGTAAATATTTATTGAGCCCATGGCGTAACTAGAAATATTTTGCAAGAATTTTCTTAAGAAAAATGAACTTAGTTTTTGGCAATTGTTATGTGATTGATTGACAAACACTGCTCAAGCATTTTAAGAAAACAAAACAACAACAAATACTAAAACAAAAAAAAAACAACTATAAAAATAAAATTAATTACGAAATTTTGAAAATATCTGTCGATGAAAAATACAACAATAAACATAATTTTACATTTACTGCGCTTTTGTGTAATACATGCTGTTCATTGAGAGGGGCACGGGCGGGCGGTGAGTTGAAAAAGATCAATTAATATTTTAGCGGCAAGAAAACAAATTACAAAAACAAACACAGCAAAAAAATATAATAAATATTTCGTTTGCAAAAGAATTTCAACAGAATTTATTGTTGTTGTTAAGTGCAATTGCAGAACCAATGGCAAAAACAACAGAGGTGGCGAAAAAAAAGAGCATGCAATGAAAACAAAAACAAATAAAATTTTGCATGAAAAAATACAAAAACAGAAAAGCAACAACAACAACAACAACGACGACGACGACATACGATCGCCGCCATTAAAGACGCCATCTTTGTTTTGTTAAGTCAAAGTTATGCTTGCAACAAGCGGCGCCAAGCACATCTCCATGTGTGTGTGTGTGTGTGTGTGTGTGTGCGCGTTGCATTTGCATTTGTTGTGTTTTGCTGTGACAAGTCATAAAGATTTGTTTTTATGATTTTTCTATGTCTTTTTTAGCGGCACAACGACGCGTATACGTAATGCTTTTTTTCTCTATCTCTCTCTTTCTCTCCTTCGAAATAACAACAAATGACTTAAACATGTGCAAAGCAATCGAATGAACAAACGTCTTTGCAGCAATCAAGTGGAACGTGTGCGGTCGCCATTTTGTTGTTACTTTTTATTGCCGTTGTTGTTATTGTTGTTATTGTTGTTGTTGTTGTTGTAATTCAATGACAAATTTGTACATGAAAAACATTCGATTGTCGTAGCTTCCAAAGAAGAAATTAACACGGCAATTAATTATGATTAAACGATGTGTTGAAAATGTTGTTGTTTATTGTTATTGTTGTTGTTGTTAGAACCGAAAAAGAAAAAACTCCCGGAAAAAAAATGACAAAAAAAAAATTGTAACAAATTCGTTATAAAATACAGTTTTGTTGAACATTATCTAACAACATACGAACAAGCAGACAGACAATCAGACACACAGACAGACAGCATGTTCTACATGAAGCACACACACACACACATATATGTATTTATGTATTTTTGTATATATACATGAGTAAGTGCACAGCAAAGTTCATGTTCATGTTGCGCTTGAGCGAATTTCGCCACAAAACAATACCAACAACAACAACAAAAAAAGGTGCGTTACTCATACGATCAAAAGATGGACCGACAGACAGACAAACAGCCAAAGAGACAGAGCGACAGAAAGAACGCTCAGTTAGTTTTCATTTCGGGGAAACGCTTTTGACACACCCACGCAATTAGTACGAAAAAAAAGAGCAGCAACAACAAACACAGCAATCACAACAATAATAACAACAGCAACAACAAAAACTAACATTTATTTATTGATTATTTATCAGCCATCAAGCATTTTTGCTCATCATTTGCCAAAAAATTCGACGAAATTCAAAGCAGCAAAGTAAAGTGAAGAGCAATGAGATGAGTTGAGAAGGGAAGGGAAGAGCAGTGCAGGGTACAGCTGAGAAGAGTAGGGAACAGATGAGCTAAGTAGAGAATGGCAGGCAAAGCCGAGGAGAGTAGTGATCAGTAGAGTAGAGTAGAGTAGAGTGCAGAAGCGAGAAACACTTGGCGAAAGAAAAGTGTTGAGACGAGCAAAGAAGAGATTAACAATAGAGAGATGAACAGTGAAGAGGAGGAAAAATATGAGAAGGATAGAGAAGAGAAGGATAGATAAGAGAAGAGTAAGGTAGAGTAGATTGCAGTAGAAAAAGGTAAAGAAGCGCAGCGAGAAACACTTAGCGAAAGAGAAGTGTTCGAACGAGCAGGGGAGAAATGAACAATGAACAGAAGAGAAAAGATGAGATGAGCTGAGCACACAAGAGAAGGAAAGAATATAGCTGAACTGACGAAAGAAGGGAGGAAAAGTCTTCAGTATGGTGGAGAAAAGTGAAGAAGAAAGAGTAAACAAACAAACAAACAACGAATGAAAATGAAATGTTTAGCAACAATGTTGCAAGCGAAATGTTGTGCGTTCTTTTTGTTGTTGCTCATGTTATTGTCGTCGTCGTTGTTGTTGCTGTTGTTGTTGCTTGTGGCGCTGAGAGGGCAACAATCATAAAATTCCCACAGTCGTTTTCAAACCAAAAGCAATGCTCGCCACTTGCACAATATAATCTTTTACCTTACATTGACATGACTTTTTTTTTTTTGTTTTTTTTTTTGTTTGCCTTTTTTTTGCTTCTTTTTTTTTGGTTTCTTTTTGTATTTCACTTACAATGTTGTTGCTGCTGTTGTTGTTGTTGTTGTTACCCCACTTTGGACATTTAAGCCACATTTGGCATGCGTACACAAACTTTTGTCTCTCTCTCTTGCACTCTCTCTCTCTCTTTCTCTTTGTGTTTACGTTCGTTGCTTCCAGCTGCTGAAGAGAAGTTGCAGGAGTGACTAAAATTGGCCATGAAAGAGCAGACCTTGTTTGCAACAAACAGACAGACAGACTTGTACAGGTTACTTTGCCATAAGCCGCGCGCTTCTTTCTCACTCACATACACACACACACACACAGACACACATACTTTTGTGTAATGTCTGATTTATGCGCGCTCAGCAATTTTTGTGTAGGCGCAAAAGCAAAAACAACAATTCAAAATGCCAACAAAAGTTTGACAAAAGCGACGCGACAGCAAACAAACCAAAAACAAACAAAAACAACAACAACAACAAACACACAAAACACAAAAAAGGACGAAAAAGTACAACAACAACAACAAAAATTGCAAGCGTGAGAATTTTTCTTATTGGACTTCCGTATCTCGCGCGCTAAATCAAAACATGCTCCAAATTTGCGCGCAGCATTCGTTTCCTTATAAAGTTCGCACCTGCAAAGCAACAGACACAACACAGTACCGGCTTAAATACATATATGTGTGTGTGTGTGTTCATTCAGCTGACCATTTGTTTTTGTTGTTGGCAACAGCAGCTGTTTATATACATATATAATTCATTTTCGTTTCTATGCGCCATGCCTCAAATGTTAAACGCTCAAATAATAAGCGCAGGCGCCACCTTGTAATGTCTACAGTAGCGTATAAAATAAATGGCATACTTACAATGTCACTTTATTTATTTGTTATTATAATTTCATGTTTAAAACATTTATACTTTTTGTTGCTATGGGTTTCAGACATGACAACTATTATGGTCATGACTGTAAGACGTTTGGGTGTGAATAATGTGCATTATATTAGCGCTTTTAAATATTGTAAACGACATTGCTGTTGTTGTTGTTATTGTAATGCACAATGTTGCTACCATAATTGTTGTCGTCGTTGTTGTTGTTGTTATTGTTGTTGTCGCTAACGGCGCTTTGATAAAGTTGAAGGTCGTTCTAAATTGGTCGCACAAAATGTGTTGCTGTTGTTGTTTTTAGTTATTGTATTTGTATTTGTTGTTGTATAATCGATTTGTTGTTGTTGTTGTTGTTTTTTGTTTTGCAGCCTTTTCACATTTTTCACTAATCCGCTTGCGTTTTAATGCAATTCAACAGCTCAGCTGCTGCTCAGTCGTTCGCTCACTCGTTCGCTCATTGGTTCACTCACTCCATGCGAACCGGACATTCACTTCGGTTTTTTTGTTGTTTTTGCTTTTGCTTTTGCTTTTTTAGCGCAACTTTTGCTCAGCTTAGAGCGGCGCTTGCATGTCGTTAACATTTTCAGCTCATTTGACTAATTTGCGCGTTGCTTAAGCGGCGTGGGAGCGGGTTTTGCCCACCCCACTTATTGGCATGCATGCATTGGCTTTGGTTACAAATTCAGTGCTTTTTTTTTTTGATTTTTGGTTTTGTTAATTTCGTGCAAAATTTTTGTTCAAAAACAGCACAGTTGCGGTAACGTTTAAAGTGCTTGTTTTTCGTTTATTTTTAACGGCCGAGATTTTCACACAGTGATAAAAGAGTAAACTACGTGCCAGAAATTTTTTGCTGTTGACTTGTCATAAGCCTAAGACAACAACAACAACAACCACAAAAGCAACAGTTTAAAGTGTCACTTACACACACAGTCAGTCAGTCACTCACTCACTCACTCACTTAGACAAGTGTTAAGCTGAGAAGAGAAGAGACAAGGCGAGACGAGGCGAGCCAAACTTCAAATCACCGCAAGTCACTCACTTTGCTGCCTTTGCTTGACATCTTCTCTGCATCTTGTTTTGGCGATAAGCGGACTTACAAAAACAACAACGATGCAACAACAACAACGCATGCGTGCCAACGCACACACACACACATGCACGCACGCACATGCACGTACGCCACCGCATTGCATTGCACGCAACAATAGAAACATAAACAGCTGTGTTATGCTCTTAGTGCAAGAGAGAACATAAGTCCGACAGAGAGTGAGAAAAGAAAGGAAAAAGCAAAAGAAGAAGAAGTAGAAGTAGAAATAACGCTGTCAATGTCAACGTTGACGTCAACGTCGCTGCTGCGTAATGTGCTCATTTTCCTTTTATGCGAAATTAGGTTAAGTCTTTTGTAGAAAGCATGTGTGTTGTGTGAGAAGTAAAAACAAAATTGCAAAATCTTAACAAGTTTAACGCTTCTAATTTTATTATTATTAATAATAAGAAAAGACAATAAAAAAATATATAAAATTAACTTTTTTTTTTTGCAAAATATTTTCTACTTCTGCGCATTGTTGTTCTTGTATAGCAAACATGCTATTTATAGCACACATTTTGGTGCGCTCAAACGTTGACAATGATCTTGAAATGCCGATAAGACGCAACAAAAAAAAAAACAACATAGAAACAGAAAATGTTGAGAGTTGCAGAGAAAGAAGAAGAAGCAGCAGCAACGCACAAGACACACACAAAGGCAAAGTCAGCGACGAAGACAGAGACAGAGACTTGGCTTAGTCATGGCCTTACAACAACAAGAACGACTGCAATAATAACAAAGCGCACTTGTTGCTGCACACCGCAAAGAGTCTTCACTTATCTCATGCACTGCCTCTGTCTCTGCTTCTTCTTCGTCTTCTTCTGCTTCTTTTTTTAAATGTTGCCCAGCCCAAGCGACGTCGACGTCGAGGACGGCAATGAGAATGACAAAAATCAACTTCAAGTTGAAATTGTCGCAAGGCTGAGTTGAGCTCACCCACGTAAAAATGCAATGTACACGTGTGTGTGTGTGTGTGTGTGTGTGCGAATTCCACGCTCGTTATTGCATGAGTCAAAAAAAGAAGCAGCAGCAACAACAACAATAACAACTTGAAGCAAAAGCAGAAGAAGACGCCGCCGCCGCCAACTTACTTATCGCGATCACGTACAATGTTGAGTCAAGTCAAGTTGAGTCGAGTCGACTCGAGTTGAGTTGCCTCTGCAGACTTACTATGTGTGTGCGCCTGCGCCTGCGCTCAATGCACAATCAACAACAGCGTCATCATCATCAGCAGCAACAACAACTACAACAACAACAACAACAACAACAACAACAACAACAACAATTGGCAATGCACAATTGGCAACACAATTGCAATGAATGTGAAGTTTCAATGCCAAAGTCTGTCGTTGCGCCTACCAAAGTTGTCATGCCACCAACAAGCCCCTCCTCGCTTTTGCAACTCCAGCACACATCTGCACTTAACTCTTGGCGTATGCAAAATAATGTCGTCAGAAAAATTGATCGATTTAAAAAGAATTAAGATCATCAGTAAACTGACTTGCCTGCCGCCGTTTTATGTACGTTATATGTATGTCTGTATATCTCTTGCTGAGGCAAAGAGAGTGAGTGAATGACTGAGTGAGAGCGTGACATGATAGGTTAAAGTGTGTGTGAGAGAGAGAGAGAGCATGCAGGCGCGACTGAGTCACACTGACTTAGTGAACGACTTACTGAGACACATTGAGGTACAATTGTCTCGTCTCATCTTGTCTTGTCTCGTTTGCGTTTGCGACTGCGGCTGATTGCCCTACAGGCAGCAACAATAACAACAACAGCAACAACGCCAGTATCAGCAGCAGCAGCAGACGAAGGACTCTTCTCATGCTGTTGCTGTCGCTGTTACTGCATGCAACTTAATTATGGTTTGTTTGCTTAGTTTAGCCTTCTCTGTATCTGTATCTGTGTCTGTCTGTGTCTCTGTCAGTAGCCCTCTCAGTGTGTCTGCCGCTGGGAGGTAAGCCATGTCATTGGGCAACAATTGTCGTTCGTGGCTTTTGCAGTCAAAGTCAAAGTCTCTGCCACAATCATCGTCATCATCGTCGTTGTTGTTGTTGTTGTTGTTGTCGTTCTTTGAGTGAGTTGACTTGCGCTTCTTTTTCACTGATTGCTATCAGTAATCAGACGTTTTGTGTGCCAATAACAACAACAACATAACAACAATGTATATTGCTGGCCAACATGATCATCATTATGTTGTTCTTGTTGTTGTTGTTGTTGATGACGATGAGTGCGCACAGTTTATAAATAAAGTAAATTTTTTAATTAACCAAAAAGCAAATGAGTTTTCATTATATTTTTTTTTTTTTCTCTTTGACTTTTGCTTTATTGTGTGTGAAATGCTTTTTTTTGCTGCTTTGATTTTTTTGTAGTTCTCACTCACTCCTTCACTCTTTCATATGAAAGGTCTCTATTTTTGGGTGGGCTTTAGTGGGTTCATACCTAAAGTTTTAGTTAATTATTTAGAGCATTTTTCACATGCATATGTTTGCTTCCTCTTCCTCAAAAAACATCCGTTCTCAAATACAAATGCTTTCTCACGCTGTCGCTTTTACATGTTTCGCACTTTGCCAGCAGCTTCCATTGAAATGTCCCAAGAGAAGAAGAAGCAGCAGCGGCAGCAAAGAAGACAAGTACACGTACTTCCTCAATCTGATATCTTTCATATGCTTATCAGACGCTGCAATGTTTTTATTCACACGCCCCCAGAATATACAAAAAAAAAACAAAGGCACAAACAAGCAACTCACCTGTTCTGAATATACAAATAATAACATATGTATGTACATATATATATATTTTGGAATCAAGATCACAATTAACATAAATACTTGCAAATATTTACACAACTCTATGCATGTGTGTGTGTGTGTGTGTGTGTGAAGTTCAGTAAGTGAGCAAATAACACAACTAAGCTCGTCCACCTGTTTCACTTATTTTCTCTCTCACTCGCTCACCCACTCTGAGTAACTCTGTGACTCTTCATCAGCTGTTGTCATTTCTATGGTAGTGCGTCCACCTGTCACGATCATTCACTCCCACTCACTCTGACTGTCCATCAGCTGTTTGTCATTACCATGGAATCCTTCACGGCGTTGAACGTTGAACGTAATGGAAAATTTTATTATTTTTTTGTTTTTTTGTGCATGGCTCGATAATATTTTGTGCTATTGTTGTTGTCATTGTTGTTGTTGTTGTTGCGGTTGATCTATTTATTGTCGCCAGCGTGGCTACTGATAATGTACGCGTGAATTCTTCTGCAGCAGCAGCAGCAGCAATGAATGTATGTGTTGTTTTGTAGTTGTTTTTGTATGTTTTACTATCGGAGTTGTTTTTGTTTATCATTTAAAGATGCTGCGACGAGTTTAGTCTTTTTTACTTTATGATAAATTTTTCGTAAATATCATAAATCAATGCATTATGACGAAATTTATTTTTTTTTGTTATTTCAATGGCGCGTTGTATGCATAAATAATAAAATAAAGAGAAAACAATTACTTTTTTTTTTAAGTTTTCACTTATCACTGACGTCATGAGAGCGTTTCCATCTGGGCATGTAGAAACAAAAAAATTGCTAAGCATTTTTGATACTTGCTAAGCAAATGCAACTTTGAACGCTTCCGCTTGCAATGCTGACAAAATTCTTGCACTTAATTACGCACACACAGACACATACACAGACACAGACAGACAAACAAAACGATACAAAAGTGCTTATCAAAGCCATCACCAGCAGAAAGAAAGAAACAACTGTTTTGTTTTTGTGTTTTTTTTTTGGTTTTTGTTTTTGATCGTGAGAAAAAAGCAAAGCGTTTGCAATAAATAAGAAAAGATAAAAAAGAAGTAATATGTCTTTGGTGCGTCTTCTGGCATAGAACTTAAACATTTGATAGTTGTTGTTGTTGTTTTTCTTTATTTCATTTTGTTGTTGTGGTTTTTTATGGCGTGCCGCAATGCCTGTCAGCGACAATGGAACAGCTGGTGGCGGTGCTAACTGACTGACTGAGATTTGCAAGTGGCTCACTTTGATTTACAACAATAGCAACAACGACAACCACAACAACAACCACAACAACAACCAAGACAAACGTCGACACTTTAACGTTGAAGCGATTTCGTTGGCATTTCGGTGGCGTACAAAATCATGCAAAGTTGTTTTTATTGTTGTTGTTGTTGTTGTGCTCTTCTCTGGTGCAATGCACTGCGTTACTTAACTTAATCAAAAGCCTGTATGTGTGAGTGTGTATTTTTAAACAGTCACACACAGACACACACATGCACAGCGACATAAAAGTGGCTAATAAAATGGAGCATTAGAAGTGGCAGACGGCATGCATGCAACAACATACAAGAAACATTGCACTTGTTGCGCTAATTCGCCGCGTTTGGCAGACGGGCACACAAAATGATGCGCCTCTGTTACTTCATCGCCTTCTGCTGCCACTGTCTGCAGATTTAATTTTGTTGTTGTTTTTGTTGCTGTTGTTAGAGAGCTCGTGCCCGTGCCAGCTGCGCTGCACGCTTATCGTTAGGCTACTTAGCCTTTAAGTAGCAACGTATCTTTTATTGTTGTTGCTGCTGCTGCTGCTGTTGTTGTTGATTGTTTTTTTGTAGGCAGTCATTCAGCCAGCCAAGCGGCCAGTAGTCGAATACATTAATGCTTTGCCTTTATTCGTTGTTGTTGTTGTTGTGTTTTTTTTGTACGTATTTTTCTCACACACAAAAAAACTTTGCGAGTTTGCTTGGTTGCGCTTGACACGCAAACAGCTTCAAACTGCTATTAGGCAGAAGTTCTCAACGATCTCCTACAACACCCTTGCAGCATTTCTTCCTATCTTTTGCTTGCAATGCACTTCGCTGTGAGTGTTAACGTTAGCTAGCTAGCTATCTCTGTCATGCACACGTTACAACACACGTTCATTCATATAATTTGTGCAGCCTCTTTGACTTTGTCTGCTTCTTCTTCTTCGTCTTCTTCTACAGTCGTTCTACACAGTCGTTGTCGTTGTAGTTGTTGTTGTCTGCGTTTGCTTTTGCCAATGTGAATTTAGCGCTTTTTAATTTCATTTACTTGTCGTTATTGTTTTTTTTATTTTTATTTTGCCTTTATTTTGTGTTGCTTTCATTGCAATTTTCCCAAATGAATTATGCAATGTATAATTTTAAGTTTTATTGCAGACAAAACAAGACTCTCGTCGCATGTCGAGGGTGAAAAAATGTACATTTTATGTGCGACTATTTCCTTTATTTGTCTGCTTGTTGCTGTTGTTATTTTTACTCATCTGCAAATGTAAATTTTTACATTCACGGCTAAAAATTTTGTAAATTACAAAAGTCAAGGAACTCAATTAATTATCTTTATTTTGTGTGCGAATGTGTTTTGCCTTTTTAATTAGCAACGATTCATTTTCATAATAATTTTATTGAAATACAATTTTGGTTTCGGCATTTTCATAAAGGCCAAACTCAAGTTTGCCGTTGGCCAATGTCAACAAACACACACACACACACACAAACAAACACAAGGCACACCTGTCTGCCGTAGCTCAAAAATCGAACTCATTTAGAAAACGTGGGCAGTCTAACAACAAATGTCAAATGACTGAATCAACTTTTTGTTTTTCGCAAAAAAACAACACTAAAAAATTAAAATTTAAAAAAATGCGCAAAATAATAAACGAAAAAGTAAAAGTTGCAAAACACAAAAAAAAAAAACAAGTACTAAAATTAACAAAAAAAAAACTATTAAATATGATACGGGCAGACATTTAATGTTGCGCATAAACATCTTGAAAAGTATGAATGCAAAAGAAAATCGAAATCTTACGAAAATAAGAAATAACACCAAACGCAAAAAGTGTTGGTAGAACGACGCATAGCGAATATTGCAAGAAGAAGAAGTGAGTGCGCTTTCAACGAGTGCGTGTGAAACGAATGCGCAGTCACAGTGAATCGGACATTGTTATTGTTTGTCAGCTGATGATGAGTTGCTGTCGATGGGCAGACAAATCAATTGAACGAATGCTTATGAGCAACAAATACAAAAGCATAACAACAACAACAAACGCACCTGTGCTCAAGTAAAAAACAAAAACAATAAAGATCGACTGTCACCTTGCTCTATAATTAGGCGTATGCGTGTGTGTGTGTGTGTGTGTGTATGCGTGTGCGTATGCGCAATGAACATCTACAAAGTGAAAACTTTTACACCAAAGCATTACTCAGCGTGAACACAGACGGACGCGTGGACGGTTGGACAGACAGCATGGCCTACAAAAACAATGAAGAAATAATTATGATTTATGTGCTTTTATTTGCCGTTGTGTTATTTCCGTTTTCTGAGGCGCGTTGCTTTATCGAGCATAAAATCGTATTGGTCATATAGAATATACATACATATTGTTGTTGTTGTTGTGCTTTTCTGTGAATTTGTTATTGTTGTTGTTGCTTAAGTGTTTTTTTTTTTTTTTTTTTTTTGGTTGCGGGTCAGTTAAGCGCGACTTTTCAGCGCGCGCATAAATCAAAGCACGCTTTTCGGGGTCAAAGGGGCAAGTTTGTAAGTCAGATAGTTTAGCAACGCGTGCGACCTTCTTTTCATGCCGAAATTCCAAGAGTCATAAAGAGCATAATTTATTGCATTTTTGTTTTTATTTTGTGTCTTCTTTTTTTTTTCTTCTTTCTATTTCTCTTTTATTATTTTTTATTTGTGCTTAATTATTTATAATTATAAAGTGCTGCAGCGAAATCGTTTTAAACATTTTTAATGATCCGACGAACAACATGGCGTATGCTTGATGTTTGACGTTGGCATGCCAACGTTTATACTATAATTTTTGGCCATAATAATAATAATGATATTCAGTTCAAATAACTGTACGGTGTCCAAAACACAACACAACAACAACAACATTAACATTAGCATTAGCCAAAGCAGACAGACACCTTCGGTAATTTTCCCAAATTGCGAAATTTTACACTCAGCGAAAATGTGTTTTTGTTATTGCTTTCGCTAACATGTGTGTGGAAAATTGTCTTGAGTTTTTATTAGCTAAATAAATCAAAAGGCTAAAATATTTAATTTCAGACAAAATTATGACATGATGTCGCGTCAAAAAATGACCAATAAAAATTAATCAAATATACATTTTTTGTTTGACTTTTGAGCGTTGCGAATTGCCTTTAAAACATATACAGCTAGGGTCAAAAAAGTAGTAGCACTCGTAAAAAATCTTACACAGAAAAATTGTTGTCAATGCACTTTTGATTTCTTATATTTCAACTGTTCTTGTAATGTCATACCACATATCCTCCACATATTCTCAATGGTGTTGAGATCTTGAGACTCATCTGGAGACCACTTCAACAGATGTAAGCTTATGGCTACAAACCAACCTTTTAGAACCGCTTAAATGTCTTCTACTTTGTTCTACAGGAAGACCCAATGTGCTTGAATATGATTATTGACATATAAAAACGTGACTTCCTATCAAAATTTTACCCAAAGATGAACTTTCACAGCATAATTAACCTCAAATTGTGATAACAGATTCGACGTTTGTTGTTTTCCCATCAGTTTTTTTGACTGAAATATTAATACGATCTTCAGCAAACATTCTATACAATTTTGTACAACTTGAACTATGAAAGATCATTATTAAGTGCACTGGTATAGTATTTTTTTGACCGCAACTGTACATATACTACAGTTGAAGAAAAAAGCGCACGCCTTAATAAATGTGTCAGTGTCAATTTTGACTTGACTATGACCGTGCAGTTAATAAATCAATTAATTTTTTTAAATATTTTCGAGTATACAAAAAAAAAAGAGATCACCAAATTTGTGTTAAATTACGCGCAGTGCCTTAAGCAAAGGCGATCACAGTCGTGTGAAAGAGAAGGACAGTGCATGGTGAAAGAAGAACGCGCATTGAGTCAAAAACTTCCGCCGCAATGAATTTCCGTAGCAATTTTTTGTTTCTCGTTATTTTTTGGTATATGGGTCAACATGCAAGACAAGCTGACAAATGAATTGTTGTTGTTTGGCTCAATACGAAATTTTTATTTACGCAATATTAAAAACATTAAACGAACAACTTATAATGTGCATGAAAATGGTGCCACTTCATTAATAAGCTGAAGATTTTTCATATATATTTTTTTTATTTTTCGCTTACTTTTTATTACACTCTTAAATAAAAATTGCATTTCAACAACCAAACTTTGAGCACAGATGGCGCTAGCGTATATCCGTTATGGGTTGTGCGGCGTGAGTGAGTGAGTGAGAGGAAGGGAGCGTGCGTGTGCACTGTCAACTACATGAACGCCATCAACTCATCAGCTTCAACATGATCAAACGCGTTGCTGTCGTTTGCAATTTTATTTTATAAAGACTTAATAAGCATTTGATGTTGTTGTTGTTGTTGCACCAAAAAACTGAATGAAATTCAATGCAGCTTGACTGACGACACACACACACACACACACACACACACACACTGACACAAACACATAACGCACGTAAAGAAGACAAAATAAAATTATATGCAAAAATAAAAAAAAAAACAATTTAAGAAAAAAAAATCTGGCAAGCCACAAGACGCCTTCAAACGTTGGCACTTTTTCACACACACACACATACGTATACTGAGTCATGCCGTCTCTTTTGCTTGCATATTATTTAAACTTTTTTGATGGATTTTCATGAATCATTGAAGCGTCACGCTCGGCGCGAGATATGCAAAAAGAAGAAGAATAAAATATATTTATCCACTCAGAAGTATAATTCGTTGCTGTATATGTATGTGTATGTGTGTATATATGAAGACTGCCAGGCGACAGTTTTTTTTTTTGTTTCCTTTGGCGGTTTTAGTACACGCTATGATTTTTCTTGTTGTTGCTGTGCCAGACTTTTCCGGAAAGTGGCGCGCCATGCTCATCATCATCGTCATCGTCTTTTGCTTTTGCTACTGCTGCTGCTTCTTCTTCTGGTTTTGCTTTTGCTTCATTTTATTCTTCATTTCATAGCATTGCCGGGCACTAGTTTTTTTTATGTAAGTATGTATGTATTTATACATACATATATATGTGTGTGTAGTTTCATTTCAGTACCAACCATTTTATAAGTTAATCATAAAAAAACGACAGCAATGAAGGCACATAAATGCGACAGTAAATAAACGAGTTTGTTGACATAGCCAACAATACCAATACACACACACGCACACACACACAAATAGTCTGCAGAGCCTCACACAATAGCAGCAAAATGGCGCCAAAGCATTGTTAATGCTTTTCCAACACTTTTGCCAATCACACAAAACAAACTGTATATATACGCCGCTTCTGACACTTTTTTTTATGACAACAACAACTTACATTCGAAAACTACCAGCAACTACAAAAACAAACTCGCATCAAAAAGAACATAAAACAACAAAACACAAAAAAAAAAAAGTACTTTTTATGCGCGCATAAATTTTGATTCAAGTCAAAAACACTTTAATACGTTCATAATTAAGTCATAATGATATGCCAATTTCGTTTTTTACGATAATGATGCGCAAGCAAGCAAGCAAACAAGCATGTGTAAGCCACAAGGAAGGAAGGTAAGCAAGAGCGAGAAGGCGTTAACATTTGTTGTGTTGTGTTGAGTTGGCAGAAGCAGAGCAGAAACGCAACGAGAACAAAAGAAATCAGACAATTGTCAACTGTTTCTTGGCTTAACACTTAACGTGATTTTTTTTTCGCCCCTTATTTTTTTACTACTTTTTATTTGTGTGTGTTTGTGTGTGTGTGTGTGTAATTTTGGGAGCGTGAGAATTGCGGGTGCTCAGGCCGTCTACACCTTGTCACATCTTGCCTATAGTGAAAGAAGAAGAAGAAGACGATAAAATGTACAATGATGCCGGCAGATCATCAAAATACTTGTTTTATGAGTTTTAATGATGTCGTTAGTGTTTGTCATATACCATGCGCCCGCACACGTTTCCCCAACGCACCGCAACAACAACAACAACAACCCACAACCAACGAAATTTACTCGTTGCTTATTCCTTTGCGTTCGTCAGTTCGTGTTTTTCGTATTGTTGCTGTTGTTGTTGTTGTTGTTGTTGTGGTTTGTGTCTGGAATTAATTAGCATGCAAAAAATGATGATCACTCAGTAGGAAATCAAGTGCGCGTTGGCACGGACAGACTGACACACAGGCACTGTTTGTATTGCCATAAATAAATTATACAAATAATTTTTAATATTAAAAATTATATTTCTTGAACATGCAAGCAACGCATAAATTTCAGAAATTCATTTTACGTGAGAAAAAAAAAAAAAATCCCCCCAAAAAAATAAGAAAATCAAAAAATTATTTATATAAAATATATATTTATTCGTATTACAATTTGCTCGAGCACGAAATTAAGCTATAAGCATTAAATATAAATACGAGAAAAAAAAATACAATAAATGAAAATAGCAAAAATGCAAAATGGTCGATTTGGATGATTCACGGTTGTTTAATGGCAACTATTCTAGTCTCTTGCATTAAAAGCATGTGATGTGCTCTGCGTTTCGCACACCCACACGCACACACACACACACACATGTCTTTGTATCATTTGTCACCAGCCCCCAAACTAAAAACAAAAAAAAAAAAAAATATATAAATAAATAAATAAAAAATCGAATGAATTTAATTTGCTTTGCTTTGCCTTTAAGTTGTTTGCTTATCAATAACAAAAAACACACGTGATAACGGTTTTTTAGCATTTTCTACTTGCGCTTATTTTTAGTACAAATTTTGCTCTATATAACATTTTTTATCGCATGCGATATATTTTTTTGCACGCATACAAAGCCACGCATACTTCATTGTCAGCAATGACTTTTGGCGTCCGTCGTTGTCGTTGTCGGTGTTGTTGTTGTCGCCATCGTTGTCGCATGATGATGATTCATTTTCATGCTTAGTTTATGTATTAGTGGGAGACTTTTTGGCAGCTTTTCGGCATTCAACGATGCTTCGATACTATAATTTTGTTATTGTTGTTGTTGTTGTTGTATTTGTTCTTTTTTTTATAGTTTTCTTTAATTAAGTAATATTACAATAAAAAATCATTGAACAATCCGCAGACGAAGTGTGATATGTATTATAAATAAACTATCACATGTTTGGTGCTAAAATTGTTTTATAACTTAATAGACATCATCACATGGTCGATTTTTAGTGCGGACACCGGCTGTCGTATTTGATTTTGCAAGCAAAGTGTCAAAAAATATCAAAAAAAAATTACTTGAATTCGTTTGAGTATGCGGAAAGTGAACTTTTTGAAAGTGATGGTAGTCGTAAGCAGACTTTTTTGAAGATATTTCAACACAAAACTTACGATTCCTGCTTTTTTCGAGTGTAGGAGGTTTTTTTATATTGAAAATTTTATCACTTTGCACATAACCGAACGCTATGCTTGGAAAATGCTGAGAACTAGGAACTGTTGGCACAAGTTATCTCATACAATGATTATGTGTTGAACACGGTCTTTTGATTTTGCGCGCTTAAATTCGCCCATTTCTACAACTCTGATTCAAAATTTCAAATTTAAAGCACTAATATATAAAACAGTCTCCAATTGTCTGAAGAATTCCAATATTTGTATTAAATAAATGATAAATACCATCATTTATGCCTTAAAATGCGTTTTACTACAAACATTTCTAAATACAACAAGCAAAAAATTCTCGAGAAATAAACAAAAACAAAAACAGCAACAATGTAAATTATTCCAGGAACGCCTCGTTCTAAAAACATTTAACATTTGCAAAAACGGCCGGCCTAGTATGTCGAGGTCAACTCACCGGCTCCAGAGTACAGAGATAAATAATAAACAAATATATTTTTATAGATTTTTACGTCTTTTCTTATTTTTATTACAAATACTAATACAAAAATAACTTAAGAAAAAAAAAAAAAAGAATCCTAATTAAGTATTTAAAATTAAAAATAGAATTTAAGAAAAGTCGGCAAAACTCAACGTTTCTGTTTGTTCTTCCATACGTGTTCGTTACTCTTTTACAGCACAGCTCGCAGAGATACGAAACATAACCGCCAGCAATCAGACCGTTGAGGACGGCAAGGAGCTGCGCATCGTTTGCAAAGTTCAGGGTCGTCCGCCGCCAAAGGTCACCTGGTTCAAAGATCGCAAATCGATAAACGGCAATCGAAGTCTCTATCAATTCAAGCACTACAAGTGAGTATAATTTTGAATTTAATTAAATTAACATAATTCTGACATAAAACAAAATGTTAATTTGCAGAAAACGTTCCGAGCTTATTATACGCTCCTTTCACAGCACGGATGCGGGTCACTATGAGTGCCGTGCAAAGAACAAAGTCAATACGGAAGTACAACGACGCAAAATCATGATCAACGCTTATCCAGGTAAGTTCCGCACATAGATGGCGCTGCATATAAATTAAAATGCACCAATTAATTTGTTATTTATACCATCATCATTTTATAAATGAATTTCCAAAGAAAATACTGATTTTTGTCTTTTTTCTTGCGCTTTTTTAGTGGCGCGTCCAAATCCGCCACCAATTGCGGGCGGCGGTGGCCACGATTGTCCGGAAAATGTCGCCGAATTCTGCTTAAATGGTGGCACATGCAAATTCGTATCGGAAATTGGGGACTACTTTTGCATGTAAGTATCAAAGAGCCCAAAACAACATTAACATAAATAAAAGTAAAAAAAAAATAAATAAATAAATGTACTGCGCCAAGTATAAAATATACTGAAAATGTACTTCAGCCATCTTTTTTACTTAATTTTTCTTCAACATTTTTTTTGTCGATTTTTTTTTTTTTATGTTTTTGTGCTTGTTTTTGTTGCTTTCTGCGGCGCAAACGTAAACAAGTCGTCGTGGCAACATTGAAAGCGAAAATGCGCCAAGTCGTCAAGCAACGTGAAAGAACAAAAAAAAAAAAAAAATAGAAAAATACTACAAAAAATACAACAAAAAAGTATAAAAAATTAAAAGAAAATAAATTTATTTGAAGCTGAAATGAAAATGAAAATGAAAATTTCCACGCTGGCAAAGGCGCAAAGGCGCGTAAAAATGCACTTGAGAAATTGAGAAATGAAGATGAAAATGAGTTGCCACTTACAAGTTGTTCTTGTATCTTGTGTCTTGTATCTCGTCTCGGTTTTTTCATTTTGTCATGCGGCGCGCCATGACGAAAAATCAAAGGAAAAATCGCTAAAGCAACAATAACAACAACAACAACAAAAACAACAAAAAGCAAAAAGAACACACGCCGTATGTGTGCACATGTACGTGTGTGTGTGTGTGTTTGTGTGTGTGAGTTTTGTGGGGCGCGCGTATACGCAACGCATCAAAGTGCACACGTCGTGCGTTTTACAGCGGCGCTGGAGACGCAACGTGTTGCTGGCGCACACAAACACACACACACACACGCACACACACACATGCACATGCACAGAAGACGATACGTTTTTTCGGGCATATAAATTGAGGCGCTGACGGATATAATTCACATTGCATGCACCAATTTCGTAGATCGACGGTTTTTGGCTTTTGGCTTGGCGGCTACAAAAGCAAACTTGAGCAAATAAAGTACCTAAAAAAATCAACAAAAAAAGGAAAAAAAATTACAAAAATTATAAGCAGCAACAATTTGAATTTTTGATCTTACTTTTTATTATATTTAAACATTAAAATATTATAAATAAATAAAAAATTAATGAAAATTTTCTTTTTTTCTACTTTTCACTATTTTTTCATGCTCGCGGTCGTTGCTGTCTCTTTCGCACACTCAGCTGTCCCGAAGGCTTCGTTGGTCAACGCTGCGAGAGCAAGGAGGCGCCCAATATGCCACCCAGTACGTACAGCAATGAGCAAATTTGCAAGCTTTTAGGAAGACCTTACTGCTAAAATAGGCACTTCTATAGCATCGATTGTTTTCTATTTTTTTTTTTTATTAGTATTTTTGAAAAAAAAAAAACGAACAACGATTTGTCCGAAACGATAAGGAAACGAAAACCAAAAAAAAAAACAATAAATTAAAACAATAAAACAAAAACAAAGAACGCAAAGCAAAATACAAATCCGAGACAATGCAAAATACACACGCACACACACACACGCAAACGCACACAAACCAAATATAGTTTAAAGAAATTGTTTATAAAATTAAACATAAAATAGCATAAAAAAATAGGACAACAACAACAACAAGTACAGTACAAATACAGTTAACTATGATTTCGGACAAAATGTTACAACACAACACACAAAAAAAATGCCTAAAAATGCCCAAAATTCGCCGCAAACGTACGCAAAAAAAAACGCACTTTTTTCTTTGACGTAAACGAAAGCAACGTTAAAGAAAGAAAGAGAGAGAAAGAAACACATTCCAATGCAACAAAGTAAAGTCTTAATTTATTAATTAATGACAAAAAACAAAAAAAAATTGTAATTTTCTTTAGTTTAGTTGTAATTATTAACTTCTTTTTTTTAACATTAAAGCAAAATAACAAAAATTAAACAACAACAATTATATATAAAAAACAAAACAAAGGGTGCTATAGAAGGTTTATTTTATATAGAGTTAAAAGCGTAAATTGTTTATTTATACAACAACAACAACAACAAAATCACACACACAGACAAAACAAAAACAACAAAAAATACATAATTTATTTCAATTTTCAAAAACAACAAAATCAAAAATCAAAAGAAAAAACAAGAAAACGGAAAAAAAACACACAAAAAAAAAGTCGACTCATCTATAAAACAAACAAACAAAACGCGTAATGCTGTCATTGTCCTATAATTTGTTTGTTTGTCGTTTCCTTAATTGCTGCGCCTATACAGAGACAGAGACAGACACACGCACATACACACGAACGTTGAGAGACAAACACACAGTTGCATGCACATTTGTGCAAGTCTCGCTCACTCACACACACTGTCTGTCTGAGCGTGAAAGTGAGCGAAAGAAAGCAACTCCTTTGACGTTTGTTTACAATTCCTTGTTTTACTTAAACTAAATTCTTTTTATTTATTTTTTTTTTTATGTTTTTCATTAATTAAAGATGAAACAGAGGCTCTCTTAAGTTATTAATTTAATTAATTTATTTAAAAACGAAAATCGCATAAATAATAACAATTATTCATTTAGTGTGTAAACAAACATAACGGTTTTGCGAAATTTGCGCGCTTTGGCAACACTGCGCATATGCCAAGTAACTGTGCTTTACTGTACTTAATGCGTCAAGTCAAAAGACTTCATTCTTTACTTACGCATTTCGAAATATTCATTTAATTAGAGCGAAACACGCTTCATAACTTAAATTAAAAAAAAGTAATAGTGCAAGACTACGACTTTTGCTTGGCATATATGCAAATCAAGACGCAACAACAACAACACAACAAACTGAAAACACAAACCAAATTGCTTTCCACTTTGTTAAAAAAAAAAAACACGAAATGAGTGAAAAAATCTATTTTGATTTCGTAACACACTTTTTATAATAATTTTGTTTTGTTTTCTACCTTTGTAGTTTGCAAAAAAAAAAAAACATAAATATAAATAAATAAAAAAAAACAACTTCATACAATAGTAACAATAACCAAAAAAAATCAACAAAAAACAACAACAACAAAAAGTACTTCATACATTTTGTAAAGCAAATGCATAACAACAGTTGTTTATTCTATTAATTTTTAAATTACATATATTTATTAATTGTTTATTATTTTTTTTTTACATATATATAAATTATTAACACTTTGGCTGTAGATTTTGACAAACAATTTTCTCTTCTGGTGATTGTTCATTATATAATTTCTTTTTTTTTTATCATTATTATTAAAAATTAATTTTCCAATTACTTAATTTTTGACTAATTAACTCACTTTTTGGGTAATTTTGTTCTTTTGCTACTTTCCTTAGTTTTGTTCTTCTTTTTTCTGGTAACAAATTTGTTTTTGTAGCATTTTAAAAAATACGAAACAAAAAAATAAATAAAAATTAGCGAAGCAGAAAATTTCAAGTAATTAATTATGTTTTTATAATTTAATCTTTTCACAGATTTTTTGTTGCAATCTACGGCCAAATACATACCTTTAATATTAGCTTAATACAATAAAACAAACAAAAAAAGCAAAAACAAAATTTTATTAAATCAGAAAAAATAAATCAAATCAATTTATTAATTAATTCAAATTTTTAATGACAATTTTCCGACAAATGTAATTTTTTAGTATTTGTTATAAAAAAAAATTAATAATTTGTTGCACAAGTTTTTTGTTGCTATTCGTTGCGTTCGATTGTTTTTTTTTTTTTCTTATTATTTATTAATTATTATTTTGTCAACTACAAAGTGTGAAAAATCAAAACAAAACGAAAACGAAAGTCGACACAAGAAAATGTCGCAAAAATCCTCTAATTCTGCTCATTACGCGCCGACAGTATTTTGTAATTTATTTATTTATTATTATTTAAAACACAAACAAAAAAAATAAAATAATTAACAACATAACAAAAAACGTAAAAAATGAATATTTCTGCTTTTTGTGTTACAAAAAGTTTTGAAAGTTAAAATTTTTATTTTTTTAAATTTGATTTAATTCGTTTAAAAAACAAAAACAACAACTAAAGAGAAGAAGAAGAAAACTTGTAATAAATTTTGTAAATATTAATTTTAATAGTTTTTATTGTAAAATTCACCTCGGCATAATTTTAAGTTTACTCTTAATAATTTTAATTTATTTTTACTTAATTTACTTATTTATTTTTTAAGCAAAGAAAAACTGAAAGAAAAAAAAACACACACAAAAAACGAAAGAATTGAAAATTTGCTACTTCACTTTGAATTAATTTGTTTGTCTTAATTTGCAAATGAAATTAAATTTATTTTTCAATTATGTACGTTTATTTATTTAAGCTCATTGAATATATATTATATAATATAATATAAATGAATATTATATATATACAGATATATAATATTTAATTAGAGTTATAATTGAATTAAAAATGGAAAAGATCATACCAAAAATATAATGTAATATATAAAAATATGAAAAAGTTTACTTTTAATTTTTGTGTAGAAATGCAAATACTTCACATTTTCATTTAACATAAATTTTTTTTCGCTGTTTTTAGTTCTTAACTAAATGTTCATAAACATTTTTTAGTGTTATTACTTTATTATTTTTTTTTTCACTTGAAATCAAAATACATAAATGAAAAAGTTGTAAATTTACTTTGTTTGATTTCTTTCCTTTATTGAAATTCAAATTTTTTTTTTTTTTGGTTGAGTGATTGAGGCGACACTTATTTCGAAAGAAGAAATTTGGTTTTGTGCAAAAATTAATGTAAAGAATTTATTCAATCCGAAACAGGCTCCACATTCAAAGTCGGCTACATTGCGGACGATCCAAGTGTCTATGAGGCGGGCCAGGCGCCGAATGACTTTGCGCCGGCAAGCAGAAATAAAAATATACTTAAGGAAGCGCGCTGAAATTCAGATTCTATGAAGTTTGCTTTGAAGCTAAGCTAAAATTATTGCTGAAATATTGAAAAGAAACAAAAACAAAAAATAATTATACAACTTGATTTTGATTTGATCTCATGCATTTAATAAAACTGCTTTGTTAACAAGAATCAATGTCTTTTATTAATAAACTTAAAGTTAAACAACAAATTAATAACTACTTAATCATTCTTGCCTTGAACTGCAGTATATCCCTTTGAGATTCAAGCATGACATAAAACACATTGGCAGCATTTATCAAGCAGTTGAAGCTCCGGCTGCGTTTCGTCGACCTAACATTCGAAAAAATGACAAAACGGCTTTTTGGTCATGAGCTCAGTGCAATGAAACGATAGCTTTTTCTCGCAAGCACATGCCCATTTTGGACACATTTATACATAGAAATACCAGAATTCAGACACTGTAGAGATAACATCAAGAGATCGGATAGATGAGCCACTCTATTGAGATTATTTGAGCATTCTGGTGAAGAAGAGAAGACTTGTAGCCAATTTCAAGTGGAAATCATCGAAAAACAGTCCAGCCTGGGAAAATAACAAGCAAATGGTGGCGTGCGCAATAACCATAGATCTGTCAATACGCTGCCAGGCCACTTTTTACGGCTTTAAGCAATGCACATTTTTGGCCCTTGGCTTTTGAGTTTTTTAAGTTTCACAAAGGGGACCTGGCATAGTTGGTGGAATCTCTCACACAGAATATCGAAATCATCGGGCCAATCCGGTTTTAACAGAATGGCACTTGCTTGGAGTATTTTTATAAAAATATATATAGATATATGTATCATATAAGCTTTTAACAATTTCACCGCGCTTATTATAAGATTTCTAAAATCTGTAAAACCTCTGCTAACCATTTGGCTTTGAAATAATTATCAGGACTGTTCATGACTCTACCGAATCAACTTAGACAGCTGCTTAAACTAAAATTAACAATTTAAATAAATAAAAATTAAATATTTAAATTTAAAAGGTTCATGGGCATGTTAATCATTAACAGAAAAACAAAAGATACTGCCACTCGCTTAGTGTACTTTTATATATCCAACGTGACGCAACTCGGGTTTTTTAGGAAGTTTAGTTTGATCTCCACAAAACAACCGATGTTTTCAGTAAATGCGAAGAATCGATTAAGTCGATGCTGACATCGATTTTCTTGCAACTCTATTGGCGGCTGACATTCGAATTTTTTCATTTTTCCCACAAAATCATATTGATAAAAGTTTTACAACTAATAAGCAATGTCGACTACGCAAGCTACCAAAAATTGCATAACCCTCAAAGGATCTGCACAAATCATTGTGGAATACTTGAGTGAGTAACAGGACTCGCATTTTAATTTTTTTTTTTTGTAATATGGCGGCAATTGTGAACATGTTTTTTGTTTGTGTTCAGAGTTTGGCATTAATTCTATATTGTTCCAACGAGGCATTTATCCGCCGGAGAACTTTGACAATACTCAGCAATATGGATTGACCATACTTATGTCAAAGGACCCGAAAATTACAGATTTTTTGCAAAATGTGCTAACACAGACAGAAGGTAAAACGGCGCCTGCGTGACTCTTTGTTGGAACCATTGACCACATTTTGTATTTGAACTTTATAGAATGGCTCGCTAAGAATATGATCAATAAAGTTTCAATGGCGATAACAAATGCACACACCAAAGAAGTGCTTGAATGTTGGGATTTCAAGATGCAAGCCGAGCTTGGCGATGGCAACACAAGCGATCTCACAAAAGTGACATCCACAAAGGAATTGCAGCGCATACAATGTGAAATACGTGATGTGATGCGTCAGATATCGGCAACGGTGAGCTATTTACCACTATTAGATTGCATTTGCACATTCGACGTCATGATACACACACTCCAAAATACCGAAATACCTGAAACTTGGGATGAAACTGGCGGTAGGTTTGGGCACTGCAGTTGTGTTGTCCCCAGTAAAAGCCTTGTTTCTTTTTTTAGCTGTGTTTATACAAAATGCACAAGCTGTTCAGCTACGCTCGTTCTCAACGGGACTGCACAAGGTCGATACGGTGGTCAACTACAAAATGAATTCCTAAGCAGAGTCATCAGAGTAATTATATTATATAAAGCAAAAGTTATTTATCATTGGCATTCAAAGTTTAATTTACGTATTTAAGCATTATTTCATTATTTATGGCAAGTTTTCGTTTTTAATTTTTTTTTTTTGCATTAAATGATTCAGTTGGTTTATTTCACAATTTGCAAATAACTAATTTTTCACATTTTCCTTAAAAACTACAAATATATATTCATATTGAGCATTTGACCGTTCGTCCGCATCAAACGCAAAAAAGAGAAGACAGTAAATTGGTTGTATAAACTAAGTACGTTTTTTTTCATTAAGTCATCCTCGCCTTTGCATTTAATCTGTGCCAAAATACTTTTGCCCAAAATGATTGGGAGCAACGGGATGCAATTCCGAGGTTAGTATCTTGAGCTTAGGAAACGCGCTGACTACACACTTGGCCGCAATCGGTGTGCAGAAGAGATTAGATAGTATAATACAGCTTTCAGGAACACCGTGCTCGCGCAACACGTTGACCGCCTGCAATACCGTATTGCCCGTCGACATTATTGGGTACATCAGCAGCACCTGACGCCGTGCAATATCATCTGGAAAACGTGCATATACAACACGTGCTTCATGCGTATTCGCATCAGATTCGACCAGAATTTTTCCAATACGTATAGAACGACAACAATCCCTAAGGCCCTGTTCCATAGCCTCGCCCGAACGTATTATCGAAACACCACAATTGCCGGAGCGATACTTCAGCCCATCATAGATTGCACCTGTTGGCGTCTCAACACTACAATCGGAGTAGGGCAATTGATTTAACGATTCTTCGATGACTAAGCGTATTAAGCGATCCGCGTAGAACTTGAAGTCGCTGCGAGTCGTGTTTCTGCAATAAAACGTTAAAAACGACGCAATTAGTATTTTTCGCTAAAACTAGCAATTGCTATTTCTCACTTGTCTCGTATGATGGTTAACAATTCGGAGACTTGCGGATTGCACTCAAGTAGTTTAAGAAATCTACCATACTCAGCCTCTATTTCTGCCGCCGTCGCTGCCGCTGGCGTACTTAACTGAAGGCTTAAGGGTGTTGTTGTTGTATCGACTCGTGCTGCTTCAGCTGCTTTGTCGTTGGTCGTTACCGTAGACGATGTTGCCGCGTGTTCATCGTTTGTAACGCCTTCGTCTGCTTCCCCGGTTGTGGAGTTTGTTGCTTTCGTTGTGCTGCTGCTGCCACTGGGTGAACCGGTACACATGTTGTTGTTATAACCGTTTACTTGTTTTATCTAAATGATTTCTCTTTGTTTAACTGTTATTAGCATGTGGATCAGCTGTGTTTTAATTTAAAAATCCCTTAGGTGGCACGCATACAAAAGCACAGCGAAAGTGTATCTGTGTGCAACAAAATTGGCATCGTTTTCCAACACTGTACTGCCTACGCGCCATCATTTTGACTTTTCATTAGTTATCATAATACTGAAATAACCTCCGGAATTGCTTGGTTGACCTTATGTTGATAAAATTGGACCAATAGTCGTCTATAAAGTCATTTCGTGCGACCTTAAACAACTGATTTGTGGCCTAACCATTCTCGAACCATGCCATCTAAACGGCGTCAGAAAGAGCCACCTGTGCGTTGAAATGGCGCAGTTGCTTCTAAAAACAGAAAGATGGCAGTATTGGCTGGCTCGATGTCGCTTGGAGTTGCACGGCCAGTTGAGCTATGTCAATATGGGTGACTTGTTGCAATACTTGTTAGTGATACTTTCGCTGTAAAAATTAATAGCAATGAGCAATATGTATTGGTCCAGCACTAAGTCACCTTAAGCATCAGTGATGCCGCCCTTTCACTGACAAAACAAAGTAGAATGTTTTACAAAAAAGGACTATTAAGTTTTTAATAACCTTTTCACTCTTTTTGAGTAAATTTCTGCCATTGGCCGGTAAATTGTTGAACCTAACAATAAATCAAATTTTTCATAAAGAAACTACCAATCTAGTTATATGCAACTTTTTACGTATTTACCGTAGATGAGGGAAGTAATCAGTCCGGCAATTTTAATTTTATTTTTGAATTAGCCCTATCATTTACCTTTTTAAAAAAAGTCTAGTAGTCCTATTTTCTTATATTTCGCCTCTAGGCAAGCCTTAAACTCCTCGTGATCAATGATCCCTCTATAAGGCAATTAGTGTTTGCCAATGCAATGCAACGGCAGTGATAGATGTATAAATTTGTAAAAATGGTAAACGATTTGAAATGTAATTATTAACAATTTAAATTTAAAATATATTTTTTTTAAAAACAAGGTGACAAAACATATCAAAGTGGATAGCGAATCAGCACCACCTCTTCCACGAAATTTTGGTCAAATTGGATTGGTCTGTGGCGAGCTGTGTGGAAGCTTATTCTTATCTATGGATTAAGGCATGTTTCATCATATGACGATTTCGGGTAAAAGTCATGTAACTGACTCTGTCCCAATTGAGCTTATTTTTATTGACATTGTTTTTGTTTGAAATTCAAAAATTATCATAAAATTCGCGTGCGCCCAAAACCTAATTGGATTTAATTTAAATTTTCAGATGGCGCAAAATAAATTTTGTGATAAAACGCAAAGGTGTCGCACTCGTCGAAGAGAAAAAAAAATTATGGCTTCACACAAATGCCCATGAGAATCCACGACGACATAAGCCAAACCAATGCTGCACCAGTCGTTTCAACAAAAGAGATTAGTAAAAATGAGTGGGCTTTTGTCTGCCGCGAATACATCGAGACATAGGCGAGTTTAGCTATGAAAATGATTTCATGATTGATTTTGAGCTAACAGTATGTTAATCGTTTACAGAAAACTGCCACTCGTTTTTAGTGTATTTTTATATATTCTTCGCCAGGCAGTTCTCGTTTTTACGATTTCTTAAAAGTAATACCAATTGCCGATTGGCGATGCATCGATTCTCCCAAAAAACGAACCGATGTTTTTACAAAAAGTAGCAGTACTACAGCCATTTTGTCATTTTTCACCTCGTGCGAACAGTTCGTGCAAGTGAAAAGTTGTTTTATTCGTCTCGAGCCACTAACAAAGAAAGTGCATTCTTGAGCAAGTGCAATCGTGAGATAATTGATATAAAGTGCTTAAGCAAATACGTTAAATAAATCGGTGGCTGTGCTGCGAATACGAATTCGCGAAGGCAGTCCAGAAGGCCACAAAAACGCGGTGGTGGAGCACTAAAAGCGCGTCATTAACGAAGTTACATTGTATGTGCGTGTGTTTGTGTGTGCGTATGTGTGTGTTTTTGTTTGACTACGTCGAAGACAGCTTAATAATCGCAACGCGACGCGACAAGACAAGACAACGCGCTAGTGTAAAACCAAAATCGAATAAAGAAAACGTGAGCCAACAAAGCCAAGCACAAAGAGCAAAAGTGAATGCTGGCGGACTGAGACAGGAGACACGGATTTGTCTACTACGTACCAATTTACTTTGACTCGCCATTGTCGCTCCCATTCATTAAGTTGTTGCACGTATAGACAGTGTACAGTGTAACCTTCACGAATTTTTTCCAAAAAATAAAACAACAAAAAGTGTCTGACAGGGGCGCTACACTGCGCCAAGCTTTTCCGCTTCAATACAAGATTAATCGAAAAGTCAAGACCCACCAACATTATAAATAATGGCTGACGTTAGTGATCCCAGCGAACTTTTCGATCTTGAGCTGCACGATGAGGACAATGCACATGACTCGGAAGACGACAAAATCGAATTGGACGATGTAAGTGTTGTTGTTTTTATTATTATTTGGCAACTGCAATGCAACTACGCATTTTCATACAAATTTACCTAGTTGTTTCCATTGAATGATGCGAACTTTTATATTTTTTCTGCCTATAAACACTTGAAATGCTGCTTAACTATTTGAAGGTCTCTGTTGGGGGGGTGAAACATTCTTTTGTTTAACTATCAAATATGTATGACGTTTTATTGAAATTCTTCATGGCCTATAAACGCATCAACAGACAAACAACAGACATATTTAGATACATACATAGATGTGCTAATAGCTCAAGAGCAGACGTTTTAGTTCCGCAAAGTAAATGTATTATTGCTACCTGCCACATAAATTCATACAAGCAGAAATTTGCAATTAACGGAAAAACCGGAGATTTCTACTGTTTCGTCTTCTTCGATCTTTATGCTGTGTCAGCATGTATCGTACATTGGAATTCTTTTGAAATTAACAAGCTGAATTTCTTAGAAACGGATACGCAACGCAGTAAAGTTTCAATACCTTATGTAATTAAAAAGCTTTTAAAAATTATACTGCAAGTCAATTTGAATGGAAAACGGTACAGACAACAACATGAAGTTGTAAGCTTTAAAACTCATTTGCTGGCTTATTTCACAACACGTCAAGACAAAAATCCCCGTCATTTGTTATTTTATCTCGTGTAAAAAAAATAACACAAAAAAAAAAATGCCCTGTGGAAAATATTTGTGTTAATGATCATCTTCATCGGCGTCGAAGTG